>QNTS01000282.1:1007804-1144078 GCA_003317085.1 Hucho hucho
GTCACCAAGAAAACAATTGGTAACACACTACGCCGTGAAGGACTGAAATCCTGCAGCGCCCGCAAGGTCCCCCTGCTCAAGAAAGCACATATACATGCCCGTCTGAAGTTTGCCAATGAACATCTGAATGATTCAGAGGACAACTGGGTGAAAGTGTTGTGGTCAGATGAGACCAAAATGGAGCTCTTTGGCATCAACTCAACTCGCTGTGTTTGGAGGAGGAGGAATGCTGCCTATGACCCCAAGAACACCATCCCCACCGTCAAACATGGAGGTGGAAACATTATGCTTTGGGGGTGTTTTTCTGCTAAGGGGACAGGACAACTTCACCGCATCAAAGAGACGATGGACGGGGCCATGTACCGTCAAATCTTGGGTGAGAACCTCCTTCCCTCAGCTAGGGCATTGAAAATGGGTCGTGGATGGGTATTCCAGCATGACATTGACCCAAAACACACTGCCAAGGCAACAAAGGAGTGGCTCAAGAAGAAGCACATTAAGGTCCTGGAGTGGCCTAGCCAGTCTCCAGACCTTAATCCCATAGAAAATCTGTGGAGGGAGCTGATGGTTCGAGTTGCCAAACGTCAGCCTCAAAACCTTAATGACTTGGAGAAGATCTGCAAAGAGGAGTAGGACAAAATCCCTCCTGAGATGTGTGCAAACCTGGTGGCCAACTACAAGAAACGTCTGACCAAAAAGGGTTTTGCTACCAAGTACTAAGTCATGTTTTGCAGAGGGGTCAAATACTTATTTCCCTCATTAAAATGCAAATCAATTTATAACATTTTTCACATGCGTTTTTCTGGATTTTTTTTGTTGTTGTTCTTTCTCTCACTGTTCAAATAAACCTACCATTAAAATTATAGACAATTGATAATTTCTTTGTCAGTGGGCAAATGTACAAAATCAGCAAGGGATCAAATACTTTTTTCCCTCACTGTAACTTGAAAGGCCGCTCAGCAAGGAAGAAGCCACTGCTCCAAAACCACCATAAAAAAGCCAGACTACGGTTTGCAACTGCACATGGGGACAAAGATTGTACTTTTTGGAGAAATGTCCTCTGGTCTGATGAAACAAAAATAGAACTGTTTGGCCATAATGGCCATTGTTATGTTTGGAGGAAAAAGGGGGAGACTTGCAAGCTTAAGAACATCATCCCAACCTTGAAGCACGGGGAGGCAGCATCATGTTGTGGGGGTGCTTTGCTTCCGGAGGGACTGGTGCATGTCACCAAATAGATGGCATCAAATTATGTGGATATATTGAAGCAACATCTCAAGACATCAGTCAGGAAGTTAAAGCTTGTTCGAAAAATGGGTCTTCCAAATGGACAATGACCCCAAGCATACTTCCAAAGTTGTGGCAAAATGGCTTAAGGACAACAAAGTCAAGGTATTGGAGTGGCCAAAATTCACCCATCTTATTGTGGGAAGCTTGTGGAAGGCTACCCGAAACGTTTGACCCAAGTTAAACAATTTAAAGGCAATGCTACCAAATACTAATTGAGTGTATGTAAACTTCTGACCCACTTGGAATGTGATGAAAGAAATAAAAGCTGAAATAAATCATTCTCTCTACTATTATTCTGACATTTCAGATTCTTAAAACAAAGTGGTGATCCTAAGTGACCTAAGACAGGGACTTTTTACTAGGATTAAATGTCAGGAATTGTGAAAAACTGAGTTTAAATGTATTTGGCTAAGGTGTATGTAAACATCCGACTTCAACTGTATATGGAACAGACAATTGTTGTTTTAATTGATTTGTTTGTCCGTGCCAGCGGAGTAGGCTACCCTGTATTTTTTGCCATATTGAAAAAGATTATGCTAATGTTGCAGTCAGATGAAGTGTAGTAGAATGAAATGTGTTTACAGTGCCTATAGAAAGTCTACACCTCCTTGGATTTCTTAACATTTTATTGTTACAAAGTGGGATTAAAATGGATTTAATTTGTCAATGAAATACATTTTTTATCAACGATTTACACAAAATACTCTAATTTCAAAGTGGAAGAAAAATTAAAAATTTTTTTAAAGATACATGAAAAATAAAACACTCATACACTCATATATAATAGATAAGTATTCACTCCCCTGAGTCAATACATTTTAGAAACACCTTTGACAGCTGTGAGTCTCATAAGAGCTTTGCAGACCTGTATTGTGAAATATTTGCCCATTATTCTTTTCAAAATTCTTCAAGCTTTTTCAAGGATCATGCCTAAACAGCAATTTTCAAGTCTTGCCATAGATTTTCAAGCAGATTTATGTCAAAACTGTAACTTGGCCTTAAAGGAACATTCACTGTCTTCTTGGTAAGCAACTACAGTGTAGATATGGCTTTGTATTGTAAATTATTGACCTGTGGGTGTAAAACAGACTCAAGCAGGTTTTCCTCTAGGATTTTGCCTGTGCTTTACTCCATCCCATTTCTTTTCATCTTGAAAAACTCCCCAGTCTTTGCCAATGTCAAGCATACCCAAACCCTGATGCCTCGACAACGTCGTCCCCACAGTGACCGTATGTACATATTCTAACCAGAGGCCATGGATTACAAGCAACATCCGCATTGAGCTAAAGGCTAGAGCTGTTGCTTTCAAGGAGCGGGAGACTAATCCGGACGCTTATAAGAAATCACACTATGCCCTCAGACGAACCATTAAACGAGCAAAGCATTAATACAGGATTAAGATTGAATCCTACTACACCGACTCTGATGCTCGTCGGATGTGGCAGGGCTTGAAAACTATTACGGACTACAAAGGGAAACCCAGCCGCGAGCTGCCCAGTGAGGCGAGCCTACCAGACGAGCTAACTGCCTTTTATGCTCACTTTGAGGCAAGCAACACTGAAGCATGCATGAGAGCACCAGCTGTTCTGGACAACTGTGTGATAACACTCTCAGTAGCCGATGTGAGCAAGACCTTTAAACAGGTCAACATTCACAAAGCCGTGGGGCCAGACGGATTACCAGGACATGTACTCAAAGCATGCGCGGACCAACTGTCTTCACTGACATTTTCAACCTTTCCCTGACTGAGTCTGTAATATCTACATGTTTCAAGCAGACCACCATAGTCCCTGTGCCCAAGGAAGCAAAGATTACCTGCCTAAATGATTACCGCCCCTTAGCACTCACGTCGGTAGCCATGAAGTTCTTTTAAAGGCTGATCATGGCTCACATCAACAGCATCATCCCGGATACCCTAGACCCACTCCAATTCGCATACCGCCCCAACAGATCCACAGATGGCGCAATCTCAATAGCACTCCACACTGCCCTTTCCTATGTGAGAATGCTGTTCATTGACTACAGCTCAGCGTTCAACACCATAGTGCCCACAAAGCTCATCACTAAACTAAGGATCCTGGGACTAAACACCTCCCTCTGCAACAAGATCCTGGACTTCCTGACGGGCCGCTCCCAGGTGGTAAGGGTAGGCAACAACACGTTTGCTACACTGATCCTCAACACTGGGCCCCCTCAGGGGTGTGTGCTTAGTCCCCTCCTGTACTCCTTGTTCACCCACGACTGTGTGGCCAAACACGACTCCAACACCATCATTAAGTTTGCTGACGACACAACAGTGGTAGGTCTGATCACCTGATGAGACAGCCTATAGGGAGGAGATCAGAGACCTGGCAGTGTGGTGCCAGGACAACAACCTCTTCCTCAATGTGAGCAAGACAAAGGAGCTGATCGTGGACTACAGGAAAAGGTGGGCTGAACAGGCCTCCATTAACATCGACCGGGCTGTAGTGGAGCTGGTTGAGAGTTTCAAGTTCCTTGGTGTCCACATCACCAACGAACTATCATGGTCCAAACACACCAAGACAGTCTTGAAAAGGGCACGACAATGCCTATTCCCCCTCAGGAGACTGAAAAGATTTGGCATGGGTCCCCAGATCCTCAAAAAGTTCTACAGCTACACCATCGAGAGCATCCTGACTGGTTGCATCACCGCCTGGTATGGTAACTGCTCTGCATCTGACCGTAAGGCGCTACAGAGGGTAGTGCGTACGGCCCTGTACATCACTGGGGCCAAGCTTCCTGCCATCCAGCACCTATATACTAGGCGGTGTCAGAGGAAAGCCCCAAAAATTGTCAAAGACTCCAGTCATCCAAGTCATAGACTGTTTTCTCTGCTACCACACGGCAAGAGGTACAGGAGCGGCAAGGGCGTCTTAACAGCTTATACCCCCAAGCCATAAGACTGCTGAACAATGAATCAAATGGCCACCAGATTGTTTACATTGACACCCCCCCCATTTGTTTTTTACACTGCTGCTACTCACTGTTTATTATCTATGCATAGTCACTTCACCACTACCTGCATGTACAAATTTACCCTCGACTAAGCTGTACCCCAGCAAATTGACTCAGTCTCGGTACCCTCTGTATACAGCCTTGTTATTGTTATTTTATTGTGTAACTTTTTATAATTTTTACTTTAGTTTATTTGGTAAATATTTTCTTAACTCTTTCTTGAACTGCACTGTTGGTTAAGGGCTTGTAAGTAAGCATTTCACGGTATCAATCTTCTTACATCAGCTGATGTCACAGAGTGCTGTAAAGAAACCCAGCCTAAAACCCCAAACAGCAAGCAATGCAGGTGTAGAAGCACGGTGGCTAGGAAAAGCTCCCTAGAAAGGCCAGAACCTTGGAAGAAACCTAGAGAGGAACCAGGCTATGAGGGGTGGCCAGTCTTCTTCTGGCTGTGCCGGGTGGAGATTATAACAGAACATGGCCAAGATTTTAAAATGTTCATAGATGACCAGCAGGGTCAAATAATAATAATCACAGTGGTTGTCGAGGGTGCAACAGGTCAGCACCTCAGGAGTAAATGTCAGTTGGCTTTTCATAGCCGATCATTCAGAGTATCTCTACCACTCCTGCTGTATCTAGAGACTTGAAAACAGCAGGTCTGGGACAGGTAGCACGTCTGGTGAACAGGTCAGGGTTCCATAGCTGCAGGCAGAACTGTTGAAACTGGAGCAGCAGCACAGCCAGGTGGACTGGGGACAGCAAGGAGTCATCAGGCCAGGTTGTCCTGAGGCATGGTCCTAGGGCTCAGGTCCTCCGAGAGAGAGAAAGAAAGAAAGAGAGAGAAAAAGAGAGAGAGAATTAGAGAGAGCATACTTAAATTGATGCAGCCACTTGAAAATGAGGCAGTTACTCAGTGACGTGTTGTTTTGGATTTGCTCCAAATATAAGGCTTTGCATTTAGGCCAAAAAGTGTCTTCCTTTGCAGTTTTTTTTTGCAGTATTACTTCAGTACCTTGTTGCATACATAAGCATATTATGTATATTTGTATTCTTCTTTTCACTCTTGTCATTTAGCTCATTATTGTGGAGTCACTACAATGTTGTTTATCCATCCTCAGTTTACTCCCATCACAGCCATTGAACTCTGTAGCTGTTTTAAAATCACCAATGGCCTCATGGTGACATCCCTAAGCAGTTTCCTTCCTGTCCTGCAGCTCAGTTCAGTAGGGTGACTGCAGCTTATAGCCTAGGCCTACTCTACGCGCTCAGCCATGCATTGAACAGTCTTTTTTTGTGAACAGTGATTGAGTTACTGTATATTATTAGGCTAAATTCTTACTATTTAATATACTCATTACATTTGGAATAGTAGCCTATCTTTCATAAGTCTGCAAATACAATGATGCATGGAATGCTTTATTATAAGGTGCAATTTTATGGAGAAAATGTACTTCCCCAAACTTGAAACTCACGCACCGCCTATGGTAAGGTACTTAATTATTAAGCAGAAATAATTGTATATTGATATCTCTGTGCCCCACCACGCTACTCAATAGGGGTTAATAAAAATAAAATATTTCACCTTTATTTAACTAGGCAAGTCAGAAAATAACAAATTCTTATTTACAATGACGGCCTACCAATGAACAGGAAGGGTTAAGAAAATGGGATGAAACAAGCCCCACTATGAGGGCTTTGCAGAGATGTGCCCTGGAGTTCCCTCACCCAGACACACAGACCCACAGACAGACCCTTGCCATAATTGCATCTGGAGCTCAGACATACAAATATTGCCCCACTCAGACAATTTCCTGTTGTGTCCTCAGAAGAGGAGGACATAGTTAAATAATAGTGGCCAGATTTACCCCTAAGGTCTTCAAGTTATTGGCTATTCATTTAACACAGCAAAAAAAACTATTTCAGACAGGTGCAGGCTTAGTGTTTCATATATAGTCTGAGTAGTTTTTTCCATCCTAAATACCATTTAAGGTCACTGCAGAGAGTTGAAGAAATACATTGGAGTCTGATGTTTGCCCTCTACTTGTGTAATTCCAGATAATATTTTTTTAGGCAGGACCTATGATCTCCTATTGCACAATATGACATTCCACATTCTTTGAGTTTAGTCAGTCACAAGAACACAGATATTACCGCACTTGGGAAGACTCATTTGTCCAAATTTCTTGCTCACTTCTCTTTTAGTGCTATCATGATGTCCAGTTTTTTTAATTCCCACATAATTCACCCAGGAATGACGGTATGTTGCCTGTAAAAAAAAGGCAATGTTTATATGACACACTTTCAAACAGTCCCATTTTTTACCACATTCTTGCCGGCATAAGCCTTTTCTATATCCGTGCACATGCCAGCACTGTTGGCGAGTGGGAGTAGCGGTGTCGGGTGTTCCGTTGTTAGTGGGAGTCTATTTGAATAAATCCATTAAATGCATTCAGAAAGTATTCAGACCCCTTCACATTTTCCACATTTTGTAACGTTACAGCCTTATTCTAAAATGGATTGAATGTTTTTTTCCCCTCATCAATCTAAACACAAACCCCATAATGACAAAGCCAAAACAGGTTTTTAGATTTTTTTTCAAATGTATTAAAAATAAAAACTGAAATATCACATTTACATAAGTATCCAGAACCTTTGCTCAGTACTTTGTTGAAGCACATTTGGCAGCGATTACAGCCTCGACTATTCTTGGGTATGACGCTACAGGCTTGGCACAACTGTATTTGGAGAGTTTCTTCCACTCTTCTCTGCAGATCCTCTCAAGCTATGTCAGGTTGGATGGGGAACGTCGCTGCACCGCTATTTTCATCACTCTCCAGAGATGTTTGATAGGCTTCAAGTCCGGGCTCTGGCTGGGCCACTCAAGGACATTCAGAAGCTTGTCCCAAAGCCACTCCTGCGTTGTCTTGGCTGTGTGTTTAGGGTCGTTGTCCTGTTGGAAGGCGAACCTTCGCCCCAGTCCTGAATGCTCTGGAGCAGGTTTTCATGCTTCACCGTAGGGATGGTATTGACCTTTACCTGGTTTCCTCCAGATGTGATGCTTGGCATTCAGGCCAAATAGTTCAATCTTGGTTTAATCAGACTAGAGAATCTTGTTTCTCATGGTCTGACAGTCCTTTAGGTGACTTTTGGCTGAGGAGTGGCTTCCGTCTGGACACTCTACCATAAAGGCCTGATTGGTGGAGTGCTGCAGAGATGGTTGTCCTTCTGGAAGGTTATCCCATCTCCACAGAGAAACTCTGGAGTTCTGTCAGAATGACCATTGGGTTCTTGGTCACCTCCCTGACCAAGGCCCTTCTCCCCCAATTGCTCAGTTTGGCCGGGAGGCCAGCTTTAGCAAGAGTCTTGGTGGTTCCAAACTTCTTCCATTTAAGAATGATGGAGGCCACTGTGTTCTTATGGACCTTCAATGCTTCAGAAATGTTTTGGTACCCTTCCCCAGATCTGCGCCTTGACATGATCCTGTCTCGGAGCTCTACGGACAATTCCTTCAACCTCATGGCTTGGTTTTGCTCTGACATGCACTGTCAACTGTGGGACCTTATATAGACAGGTGTGTGCCTTTCCAAATCATGTCCAATCAATTCAATTTACCACAGGTGGACTCCAATCAAGTTGTAGAAACATCTTAAGGATGATCAATGGAAACAGGAAGCACCTGAGCTCAATTTTGCATCTCATAGCAAAGGGTCTGAATACTTATGTTTTTTATTTGTAATACGTTTTCAAAAATGTCTAAACCTGTTTTTGCTTTGCATTATGGGGTATTGTGTGTAGATTGATGAGGGAAAACAAATATTTAATAAATTTTAGAATAAGGCTTTAATGTTATAAAATGTGGAAAAAGTGAAGGGGTCTGAATACTTTCCGAATGCACTGTACACTATCACAAATAAATTAATCATTGATTTGTTTAGGCAGGTCTAAGAAACCTTATACGACTAATCACATTTATTTTGAGTTTAGTTATGTTACTAGCATATTGGCTACATGGCTGCACCATGCAAATTAAATTAATAATCTGTTCTTTTGTTAATTAAACAGACAAGACACACTTACATTCCCCTGCCCTGATCAAAGTCAACACCCACATATTTTATAGAAGGAATATAATGGAATATAACAGAATAAAATATAAATAATATTTTCCAACACAACTTGAGTGTCACAGGAATGTGTGGAACCGCTGTCATTTAAAACAAAAGTTATATTTTGAGATTTTGTAGGTACTTGTATGTGCTTTAGAAACCTTAAAAAACTGTCTGATCATGTACAGATCAAAAAGCTAAAATCTGACCTGGATGAACCTCTGATTTGAAAAAGTCACTTTTATATTTTCTTTCCTAGCCTCACTCCGCTTTGTTAGATATCATGCACATTGATATCTAACAAAGTTAGCAAACGTCCTCGCCAACTGCTTGTTTAATACAGATGTAGCATCTTAATAAAGCAATAAGGCACAAGAGGCATGCTGTATCGTGAATATAGTCACATGTAGGCCTAAATGGCTTTGTTCGGTCCGACGCTTGAGGGCCAGTCAACCCATTTACCTGTGACTGGATTCAGGATACAGCACTGCCTCGCGTGCCTTATTGCTTTTATAAAAAGTTTACCAACATAGTGTTATAACAACAATGAATGACACATTTTCATTAACTTTATTTTTATAAGTAAACAATTTAATTCTTCCACCAAATGAAATAGTCAGGACAGAAATTTGGTCCGAGTTCTTTTGGTCATGTTTTTACAGACAATCTCTAGTCGTTAAAGGTGCTACACTAGAGGCGTCACTACAGACCCTGGTTCAATTCCAGGCTGTATCACAACCGGATGTGATTGGAAGTCCCATAGGGCAGTGCACAATTGGTCCAGCGTCATCCGGGGTAGGGTTTGGCCGTCATTGTAAATAAGAATTTGTTCTTAACTGACTTGCCTAGTTAAATAAAATAAAACAAATACAAATATAATTTTCACCTATGTGGAAGCAGGTGAATTGCAACAGCACTAGGATGCATTCAAAACAAATATCTCCTCCGCTGCATCTCATTTCCCCGTAACATTATAACGTGCTTGAGCCTTTTACTTTCGGTTTTGGTCCACCAGCTTCAAACAGATGTAAAAACGAGATTTTTTGTTATTGGAAATATATTTCACAGCGACTTTTTTTTCATTTTTTTATTGAGATTTTAAATCTCTTTTTCAACAGCGTCCTGGCCAAGATAGGCAGCACCAAGTCATTACAAAATTACAGACAAACATCGTAAAAAACTACAAGTAATCTAGTAAAAACCATAGAATTCACAAGAGTATAACAAAATCATAAAACAGCAATTTAAAAACATTGACAGGTCAGGGAATCAGTCTCAATATCCTTCATCAGTGATTTAAAAATACCAATCGGGACAAGTTCTTCCAGTTTAAAAGTATTTTGTAAGGCGTTCCAAGACGATGGCGCAGAGTACATAAAAGCCCTTTTACCAAATTCAGTTCGAACATTTGGAACAGTTAGCAGGATAGAGTCCAGCGAACGAAGAGAGTACCCACCACATTTCTGAACAATAAAAATGCCCAAATAAAAAGGTAGTAAACCCAAAATGGCTTTGTACCAGTGACTGAGCCTACGAGTGACTAGAGAAGGCCAGCCAACCCTGGTATACAACGTACAATGGTGCGTAAGGGTTTTACAGTTTAAAATAAATCTCAAAGCGCCATGGTAAAGGGTGTCAATTGATCTCAAACACTGAGCGGAAGCATTCATATATAAAATATCCCCATAGTCTAGTAAAGGCATAAATGTAGCTGATTACTAGCCTCCTTCTGGATTCAAAAGAAAAACAGGCCTTATTCCTAAAATAAAATCCCAATTTCAGCTTCAATTTTTTGGTAAATTGTTGAAAATACAATTTATGAAACTTAGATGGTACAATGATTCTCTACAATATTAAGATTGTAAGCGAACAGTGTAGAATTTCAGGAAATAACAGCGATTTCTACGTTTGCCGCTTGACCCGATTTCCACCAGATAACTCCGCCACAAAGTCAAAACATCTTTCCAATTTCGACAAGGGCTCAAAATTTATGTCGTCCTGTCGAAAAATGTCTACGGTTCAAAACAGTCTCTGGGACCGTTCTGAGACAACAAAAATATAAAAAATCTATGAGGCCGATGCAACAGATCAGACCATTTAGCTTAAAATGTTGATAAAGTTGTATTTCTTCATATTATAACCTTAGCAGTGCATATTATAAGCTCATGAATGTGCACATGGCTGTAGGCTACCTGTGAATGTTCCAACATGCATTTTTTTCGAAAACCCTGTTTTCTCAAAAGTGCACCTCATGCGCAAGCTGTTTCATGTGACATATTAAAATATATGTTAGAAATTAAGAAAGATGGGAGATCTAAAGATGCATAAACTAGCATGGGTTCCCAGCTAGCAATGAGGAATCGGCCCAGAACCGGAGCCTCTTCCTGGGGGCCGGAACTGATTACATTGGAACTGATTGAATCGGCCCGGAATCCGGTGTCGGACTCGGCCCGGAATCAAAATGAATGACTGACCAGAATTCGTCCGTTTCTGTCTACCGGAATTCAGCCGACTTTGCCAGCATCTTACCAGAATCCCCCCAGAAGCGGCCCAATGCAAATTTAAATAAATGTATACACAATTACCCGATTTAGTCATTTTAAATATTACTATTATACATACAAATTATACCGATCCACAAAAAAAAACATTTTGGGTCGGAGGAAACTCCATACACTTAGTGACCGTGTCAGCGTGCATGCGCCTGTCCCGCCACAGCGCGATGGGACAAGGACATCGCGGCCGGCCAAACCCTCCCTTAACTCAGACGATGCTGGGCCAATTGTGCGTCACCTCATAGGTCTCCCGGTCACAGCTGGGCACGGGTCTCAAACCAGCATCTGTAGCAACACAGTTTGCACTGCAATACAGTGTCTTAGACCGCTGCTCCACAACGTTTTTAATGCTTATCAATTGCCTTGCACAAAGTATCAAAATACTAAAATACTACACAGGACTCTTAAAGAATTTCATTTAAATGTTCATTGTATTTTTTGATCACAGAAACAATTAGAAAATATGGAAATGTTAATTATATAAAGCAGCCCGTGTAATCATCTGCCAGAGAGTAGCCTCAATCGGCCCAAGCCCCAAGTAATACATTTGGGCCAGATACCTCACACCGGAATCTGCCCGAGCTCAATCCCCGCATCCTAGCCATAAGTATTATTGCCGAAGGAGGCCCAGATTCGGGCCTCATGATGTCGGCCGAGTCTGACTCTCAGCGGAGTGCCTCGACTCTCAGCCGGAATCGGCCCAGATCCACTGTGCTAGCTGGGTTACTAATATCACTAGGATTATGCCTTTGGCTGCTGGACAATAAAATAACCTTGATTTGAAAACCAATAAAACATGATAAAAATTCTGGTTTCAATGGTATATTAAGTGTTTATAAAATAACATGAGCTGGCGCACACCCAGAACAAAGTTTGTGTGGAGGTGCTGACTAACGGCGAATAAACTATACACTATCAAAATAAAGAAAGTCGCACACTACATATATATATATACTCTCCCAACAGTTTAATGGGTATTTACCAACGTTTCGGCATCACTGTGCCTTCCTCAGGGTAAGAATGGTCTACCATATAGCCAGTTATGCAGAGTTAAACGAATCTGTAGCCACCAGTCAGATTTTGACAGCAATGCTAAAAAAATGACAGAGAAATTCAAAATGAGAGGCTACAAGGACAAATCTCTTGATGCTGCAATGATGAAAATATCTCAAAAACCAAGAGAGGAATTACTAAAAAATCAACCAAAGAAGAAAAACAACGCAACTGTTTTTTGTACTAAGTACACCAAAGGTTCGGAGAAAATTAAAGCAATCCTGAAAAAACACTGGCATATTCTGCAATCAGACAAAAAAATTGCACACCTCTTCAAGGAACCCCCAATGGTTGTCTATAAGCGTGGTCGCAATATTGGAGATAGTTTGGTAAGATCTGACATGCCCCCTGAGTCGACTCAGACACTCTTGACACCTATCCCAAATGGAAACTACAAATGTGGCTCATGCGCACAGTGTAATAGCTCCAAAAAAAACATCCTCCTTTACACACCCACATACAGGTGTAAAGATCCCTGTGAGGGGTATCATCTCATGTAAGACCAAGGCAGTAATCTATCTCATCACCTGTTCATGTGGCAAAGCCTATGTAGGACAAACGAAGAGACAATTAAAGCGGCGCATAGCTGAACACCGCAGCTCAATCAGGTGTAAGAATATTGACTATCCAGTAGCAGCTCACTTTGTTGAGGCTAACCATCCTCTCTCCTCCCTGAGATACACAGGCATTGAGCATGTTGCTCTACCGAGAAGAGGAGGTAACATTGAGATCCTACTACTACAAAGAGAGGCCTACTGGATATTCTATCTAAAAACACTGACCCCTAATGGTCTGAATATTGATTTTGATCTCAGGCCCTTCTTATGAACATTTTCTCCATCATGAACAAGTCTTATATATTTAAAATAATTATTTTTACAGATTATTAAGTATATATCTAATATGTTCCCCCTGTTGATGATGTTTGTTATATATCAAGGTTGAACCATTATTATATGTAACAAAAATGGAATACAAAATTGTGAAATTGAATGAAACCATGTATATTAATGCCAATATGATGTACAATATTCCATTATGTTTCTATGTGATAACAATATAATAATATATCTAATATGCCATATACTATATAATCTTTTTTAACAGTGTCACTAATTAATTGTAATTAACTTTATCAATACGACACACCCCTCACTACTGTCATTGATTACACGAATTGCACTGTTTGTCTATATAACCTGGTTTAAATATTTATGACATTACCCTGAGGAAGGCACAGTGATGCCGAAACGTTGGTAAATACCCATTAAACTGTTGGGAGAGTATATATGTAGTGTGCAACTTTCTTTGTTTTGATAATATTAAGTGTTTATAAAATGATTCCCTCAACATTTCTATGGTTGTATTTTGGCTAGGCTACTTTGAAATAAGGTAAGACATGCTGCATGAAATGAAATAGAACATCTAGGTTTTAAACAATTAAGTTTATAGTTAAAAAGTAAAAATTGCTGCCCGCCTCCCCTCAGATTCAAGGTGGGTGATGTTTAGTGAGCCACAGGGCAGGCACTGTTCTTCGCTCTCCAGCCGTTTGGCCATTTGATCTGAACAAGCTGTGCCTTGAGTAGGCCTGTGTCGACAGAATCAAGCCTTTAGACATTAATGTTAATCATCCTTCATTATATTTGTAAAACATGTCAGACGTTTAGCCTATAATTAAAAGTCTCATTAAAGTTTGGCTTACTTTTCAGCATCGGTTTGGACGGACATGAGGCTGTAGCTAATAGGCCTATGCATATCACCTTCACTTTGTCATGTAGCCTAGGCTTTTTTATTTATGTACATTTATGAAAAATAGATTTGAATATTATTCCAATGTTGGCCTCTGATCCAATTCTGATCCGAGTAATTGTTTGATATTGTGATTTTTGTGTGAGTTTTTTTACTTAAATGTATATTCTTCTTGTCAGATTCATGTCGAGCCCTGAGGAAGGTGCAGTACTGCTTTTCTAGCAGCTTCCCAGTCCCAGCAGCAAAATATTTCGGCGTTTATCCCAAAACCCTGTTCTTTCCCCATTAATTTCCCCCATAGGAATGGCTGAACGAACCAGCGGTAACAAATTTCTGGGTTTTAGGACTACAAGCTGGTTAGCTCTATATCATCTCTCAAAGACAGACATCTGAGGCCCACCATTACCACGGTAACAGCCAGCCCCTTAAAGGGGCAGCTGAACATTGTTGTGTCACCTAAGTTCACTTTATTGAGCATGGAACACTCCAAAAACCTTTTCATTAACTTTTAGTCATTTATCATAAAACCACTCTTCCTCAAATACTTTCATTGTGCTCCTAAATGTCTTTGTGTGCTACTAATTTATTTTACTTAGGAGCACATATGAAAGTCAGCGTAGAGCCCTGTGGAGGGGAAGTTGTTGTGAATGCAGTTATGCCCTTTTATGCCCCGCCTACTGGGTGGATTGATTGGCAGTAGTGTTGGCCAATCATCTGTCAGCACCACATTGCCATACTATGTAACTGACAGTTTGCCTTCAGTTTTGTTGTATGGCCCCAGTATGGACACTGTGCTGTGTGATCTGTGCTGAAGCTCAACAGTAACTAAATGTGATTTTTGACTGCAATAAACATCCTTAAACAAGATATATGGTTGTCATAGACCAGGGTTCCCCAACTGGCGACCCGCAGTTTTATTTGGCCCTCCATGTTTTCTGATCAAAAAAAAGTATATATTTTTATTTTCATTGTTGGACATAAAAGACTGTAAAAACAACAGGAAATCAGTGATTTTAATTTAAGAAATCTGTTCTCAAGTACTCCCACGCATAATATAGAAATGTAAGCAAGGTTTGAAATGATTATGTTTTAGTCAAACATTCTGTTTGGGCTTCTTGTGGTCAATTTGCAGTCTACAAATTATTAGTAATTATGTTCCGGCCCCCCAAACATCCGCTCAACAAAAAAATCATCCCGCGTCTGAATCTAGTTGATGATCCCTGTCGTAGACTTTCCCACACATTCCACACATAATGTCTGTGTAGATACAAGAAAATAGCCAGCTACAGTACAGTAACGTTAGTTTAGTTTAGCTTGCTAACTGTTAGACTCTTCAGTCTCCAGATGACCATTAGCTATCTACACTGAGTGGACAAAACCAGCAAATCTCCAAACATGACAAAAGCTAGGTGAGACCACCACATCACAGTCATTGTAAGTACATTTTTCCTCAATAAAGAAGTTACCAGCAAAGTCAGTGCTTGTAGAAAAAGACAAGTGCAAGGTTGTTGGGGGGGAATAAGCCTGATACGTCTTATTTAACATACTCTTTGAAGAGGTAGGGCTTCAGACATTTTTGGAAGATATGCAGGGACTCTTCTGTTCTAGCATCAGGAGGAAGCTGGTTCCACCATTGGGGTGCCAGGACAGAGAAGAGTTTTGACTGGGCTGAGTGGAAGCTGACCTCCTATAGGGGTGGGACAGCCAAAAGATCAGAGATGGCAGAACGGAGTGCTCAGGTTGGGATGTAGGGTTTGAGCATTGCCTGAAGGTAGGGAGGCGCTGTTCCCCTTGCTGCCCTGTAGGCAAGCACCATGGTCTTGTCGTGGATGCGAGCTTCGACTGGAAGCCAGTGGAGTGTATGGAGGAGCGGGGTGACATGGGAGAACTTGGGAAGGTTGAACACCAGACGGCCTGTGGCGTTCTGGATAGGTTGCAGGTTGAGTTTGATGGCACAAGTGGCGAGCCCAGCCAACAGAGAGTAGTCCAGATGGGATATGACAAGTGCCTAGAATAGGACCTGCGCCACTTCCTGTGTGAGGAAAGGTCGTACTCTACGGATGTTGTAGAGTAGGGGTATTCAGCTCTTCTTACGAGGTCCAGAGCCTGCTGGTTTTCTGTTCTACCTGATAATTAATCAGTCCCTGATTAAAGGGGAACCATTTTAAAAAGCAGTGGAACTGGCTGTGAGGTCCAGAGTTGAGTTTGGGGGTTGTAGAGCATGAACCTGCAGGAGCGAGTCACTGTTTTTGATGTTTGCAGAGAACGACAGGGTCACGTCAGGATTCTTTGATGAAGGTACTGCTGCCTCCAGATGTGGAGGTTCTGCTTTCTCTCCTGGCAGGTGATCTAAGGGTGGGACTGACCTCAATTTCAGGGCTGGTCTACATCAGGAAGAGAAAATAATCTTTCCATCCTCTGAATGGAGCCCACAGTAGGCCTGTCAGCAGGGGCACAGAGAGGATCTGAGGCATGGAACACTTTTGTTTGTTGAGAGTGTGGTTATTAGGATAAGGAGTCCCATTAATAGTAATCCTCAAAGCAGTGAGGATAGGTGAAAACAATGACACAACTGAATGAATGTTATACAAGCTCTACTGTGTTGGAAGCTCACATTATCTGTGATGAAGGCAAAGTTACCTGGAAGTAGCGTAACATTCACTGCATGCAGTCTATTGAAGTCTATTGAAAAATCAAGAGAACGACAGTCGCTATTCCCATGGTCTGTGATTTGGACTGATAAATCAATAATCAAATTAAAATAAAATAAAACTATATTTGCCACATGCGCCGAATACAACAAGTGTACAGTCGTGGCCAAAAGTTTTGAGAATGACACAAATATTAATTCCAAAGTTTGCTGCTTCAGTGTCTAGATATTTTTGTCAGATGTTACTATGGAATACTGAATTATAATTACAAGCATTTCATAAGTGTCAAAGGCTTTTATTAACAATTACATGAAGTTGATGCAAAGAGTCAATAATTGCAGTGTTGACCCTTCTTTTTCAAGACCTCTGCAATCTGCCCTGGCATGCTGTCAATTAACTTCTGGGCCACATCCTGACTGATGGCAGCCCATTCTTGCATAATCAATCCTTGGAGTTTGTCAGAATTTGTGGGGTTTTGTTTGTCCACCCGCCTCTTGAGGATTGACCACAAGTTCTCAAAGGGATTAAGGTCTGGGGAGTTTCCTGGCCATGGACCCAAAATATCGATGTTTTGTTCCCCGAGCCACTTAGTTATCACTTTAGCCTTATGGCAAGGTGCTCCATCATGCTGGAAAAGGCATTGTTCGTCACCAAACTGTTCCTGGATGGTTGGGAGAAGTTGCTTTCGGAGGATGTGTTGGTACCATTCAGACCATGTGTGGGGCTGTGTTCTTAGGCAAAATTGTAAGTAAGCCCACTCCCTTGGCTGAGAAGCAACCCCACACATGGTCTCAGGATGCTTTACTGTTGGCATGACACAGGACTGATGGTAGCGCTCACCTTGTCTTCTCCGGCTTTTTTCCGGATGCCCCAAACAATAGGAAAGGGGATTCATCAGATAAAATGACTTTACCCCAGTCCTCAGCAGTCCAATCCCTGTACCTTTTGCAGAATATCAGTCTGTCCCTGATGTTTTTCCTGGAGAGAAGTGGCTTCTTTGCTGCCCTTCTTGACACCAGGCCATCCTCCAAAAGTCTTCGCCTCACTGTGCGTGCAGTTGCACTCACACCTGCCTGCTGCCATTCCTGAGCAAGCTCTGTACTGGTGGTGCCCCGATCCGGCAGCTGAATCAACTTTAGGAGACGGTCCTGGCGCTTGCTGGACTTTCTTGGGCTCCCTGAAGCCTTCTTCACAACAATTGAACCGCTCTCCTTGAAGTTCTTGATGATCCGATAAATGGTTGATTTAGGTGTAATCTTACTGGCAGCAATATCCTTGCCTCTGAAGCCCTTTTTGTGCAAAGCAATGATGACGGCGCGTGTTTCCTTGCAGGTAACCATGGTCGACAGAGGAAGAACAATGATTCCAAGCACCACCCTCCTTTTGAAGCTTCCAGTCTGTTATTCGAACTCAATCAGCATGACAGAGTGATCTCCAGCCTTGTCCTCGTCAACACTCACACCTGTGTTAACGAGAGAATCACTGACATGATGTCAGCTGGTCCTTTTGTGGCAGGGATGAAATGCAGTGGAAATGTCTTTTGGGGATTCCGTTCATTTGCATGGCAAAGAGGGACTTTGCAATTAATTGAAATTCATCTGATCACTCTTCATGACATTCTGGAGTATATGCAAATTGCCATCATACAAACTGAGGCAGCAGACTTTGTGAAAATGAATATTTGTGTCATTCTAAAAACTTTTGGCCACGATTGTAGACTTTACCGTGAAATGCTTACTAACTAGCACTTAATCAACAGCGCCGTTCAAGAAGAAGAAAATATATACCAGGCTAAAACAAAAAGTAACACAATAAGAATAACGAGGCTATATACAGAGGGCACCGGTACTTAGTCAGTGTGCAGGGGTACAGGCTAGTTGAGGTAATCTGTACATGTAGGTGGGGGCGAAGTGACTATGCATAGGTAACAAACAGCGAGTAGCAGCAATGTACAAGAGGGGGGTCAATGTCAATTGTCCGGTGGCGATATTTATGAATTGTTCAGCAGTCTAATGGTTTGGGGGTAGAAGCTGTTGAGGAGCCTTTTGGTCCTAGACTTGGCGCTCCGGTGCTGCTTGCCGTGCGGTAGCAGAGAAAACAGTCTATAATTTGAGTGACTGGAATCTCTGACAATTTTCTGGGCTTTCCTCTGACACGGCCTAGTATACACAATTGAAGTCTGAAGTTTACATACACTTAGGTTGGAGTCATTAAAACTTGTTTTTCAACCACTCCACAAATTTCTTGTTAACAAACTATAGTTTTCGCAAGTCGGTTAGGACATCTACTTTGTGCATGACAGAAGTAATTTTTCCAACAATTGTTTACAGACAGATTATTTCACTTATAATTCACTGTATCAAAATTCCAGTGGGTCAGAAGTACACATACACTAAGTTGACTGTGCCTTTAAACAGCTTGGAAAATTCCAGAAAATTATGTCAAGGCTTTAGAAGCTTCTGATAGGCTAATTGATATAATTTGAGTCAATTGGAGGTGTACCTGTGGATATATTTCAAGGTCTACCTTCAAACTCAGTGTCTCTTTGCTTGACATCATAGGAAAATCAAAAGAAATCAGCAAAGACCTCAGAAAAACAATTGTAGAAGTCTGGTTCATCCATGGGAGCAATTTCCAAATGCCTGAAGGTACCACGTGCATCTGTACAAACAATACTACGCAAGTATAAACACCATGGGACCATGCAGTCGTACTGCTCAGGAAGGAGACACGTTCTGTCTCCTAGAGATGAATGTACTTTGGTGCAAAAAGTGCAAATCAATCCCAGAACAGCAAAGGACCTTGTGAAGACGCTGGACGAAACATGTTCAAAAGTATCTATATCCACAGTAAAACGAGTCCTATATTGACATAACCTGAAAGGCCACTCAGCGAGGAAGAAGCCACTGCTCCAAAACCGCCATAAAAAAGCCAGACTACGGTTTGCAACTGCACATGGAGACAAAGATAGTACTTTTTGGAGAAATGTCCTCTGGTCTGATGAAACAAAAATAGAACTGTTTGGCCATAATGACCATCACTATGTTTGGAGGAAAAAGGGGGAGGCTTGCAAGCCGAAGAACACCATCCCAACCGTGAAGCAGGGTAGCCTAGTGGTTAGAGCGTTGGACTGGACCGAAAGGTTGCAAGTTCAAATCCCCGAGCTGACAAGGTACAAATCTGTCGAACAGTGGGTTAACAGGCAGTTAACCCACTGTTCCTAGGCTGTCATTGAAAATAAGAATTTGTTCATAACTGACTTGCCTAGTAAAATAAAAAATAAATTAAAAAAAAGCACGGGGGTGGCAGTATCATGTTGTGGGGGTGCTTTGCTGCAGGAGGGACTGGTGCACTTCACAAAATAGATGGCATCATGAGGGAGGAAAATAATGTGGATATATTGAAGCAACATCTCAAGACATCAGTCAGGAAGTTAAAGCTTGGTTGCAAATGGGTCTTCCAAATGGACAATGACCCCAAGCATAGTTCTAAAGTTGTGGCAAAACAAAGTCAAGGTATTGGAGTGGCCATCACAAAACCCTGACCTCAATCCTATAGAAAATTTGTGGCCAGAACTGAAAAAGCGTGTGCAATCAAGGAGGCCTACAAACCTGACTCAGTTACACCAGCTCTGTCAGGAGGAATGGGCCAACATTCACCCAACTTATTGTGGGAAGCTTGTGGAAGGCTACCTGAAACGTTTGACCCAAGTTAAACAATTTAAAGGCAATGCTACCAAAATACTAATTGAATCTATGTAAACTTCTGACCCACTGGGAATGTGATGAAAGAAGTAAAAGCTATTATTCTGACATTTCACATTCTTAAAATAAAGTGGTGATCCTAACTGACCTAAGACAGGGAATTTTTACAAGGATTAAATGTCAGGAATTGTGAAATGCTGAGTTTAAATGTATTTGGCTAAGGTGTATGTAAACTTCTGACTTCAACTGTATGTACGTACAGTCACTGTGGGGACGACGTCGTTGATGCACTTATTGATGAAGCCAATGACTGAGGTGTTGTATTCCTCAATGCCATTGGATGAATCCCGGAACATATTCCAGTCTGTGCTTGCAAAACAGTCCTGTAGTGTAGCATCCACGTCATCTGACCAGTTCCGTATTGAGCGAAATGACGTTAATGGCGTTAATGACATTTCACTTTCAGATTGATTGAAAACAATGAACAAACAAGTTATTTTATTCAGTTAAAACAATGTGTGAATATCCTATGAACAAAACATACTGGCATAAGGAGTGCCCAATATACTGCTAACCATTCTCATAACAAAGAGCCTGGACTATCCTTATTTCATGTTTCAAGGAGCTAATTACTGTTGAGGCCAAGGTCTTCCATTCACATCACAGAGAGGACTTCCTAGTTCTAAAACCCTATCTATGAGAAGCTGATTGAAACATCTGATAAACCAAACATAAAAAGAGTTGAGGGGGAGGAAGAGCAGCTGCATGAGAGTTCTGAGAGAATGTCCTCAAGCTGCAAGTTCCTGTTTAAACTTTCAGTATCTGCTCTTTTTTTGTCTTTTGTTATAAAAAAATATACTGTTAAAACAAAGAACAAAACCAAGAGAAGAAATGATCTTTAATTAGACCTTTTTCTTTCATTTTCTAACCACCATTCATCTTGAAGTGTATGGTCAGAGGAAAGAGGTCCACAGGCCTTCATAAGAATGGCATTTTACATTGACTATTTAGTAATTTAGTAGACACCTTTATCAAAAGCGATTTACAGTAAGTGCATTAAAATTAAGATAGCTAGGTGAGACAACCACATCACAGTCGCAGTACATTGTTCCTCAATACAGAAGTTATAGAGCAGATTCAGTGCTAATAGGAAAATCCAAGTGTACGCCTTTTAAAGGGAAAGAGGGATACCTAGTCAGTTGTCCAACTGAATCTATTCAACTGAAATGTGTCTTCCGCATTTAGGAGGATAAAACTAAGATGTCTTTAAGATACTCTTTGAAGAGGTAGGGTTTCAGTTGTTTTCGGAAGATGGGCACGGACTCTGCTGTCCTGGCTTCAGTGGGTGGATTCCCATGCTCTGAATGCAGAGAAGATAGCTATGTGGTCACGGAAATATTCAGACTCCAATCACATGTTCGTTTCATTCCCCCATTTGTTATACACAGTTCAAAGAGCAGGTTCTCAAACTCTCCCACACAATAATGGGAAACCTGAAGCCTTTTGGGAGAAAACTCTCATCCCATTTTTATATCCCCTGTGGCCAACCATAATAAACACATATGAGGGTCTGTTTGAATCAGGTTGAGACAAATCTCAAACCATGTTTCCTAACATATCTAAACATCCCCACCTTGGCCCCATTCTCTGTTTTGTCTTCAAAGGTGCCGACTAGGTCTGGTGTGGCGTTATGGGTCCTGGAACCAGGTCCTTATTGCCTGCCCAGGCCTAGGCTCCTGTCTAATGGGGAACAATGGAGCACAGCACAACCATTCATTTATAGGGGAGAATAAGAACCTTTCTAATAACCCAGATCATTGTGACATTGTTGCTACTACAGATTTTACTGGGTTCTGGCTGCTGAGCATTACTCAGGTGGATACCAGCATGTCCCATAACAGACTGTTGTGGTATTTTATGGGAGATGCCATCACCCTTACTTTTTTTAACTACATCACTCTCCCCAGATGAACACCCCATTCCATAGAAGCCTTTTAATACCACCAGCAAGTCAGAATACTAAAACACAGGCATAGTGTACTCATTTCTTTACTATATTCATCTTTAAAATCTTCTATGTAAACATTTGTCAGCAGTAGTTTCCTGGTTGACTGGGCCAATCAGGCACCTGGCACAACAACAGGCCTGTTGGGAGAGGGGCCCCAATTTAGCCCTTGAACCATAGCCCCTCAATAGCAGCTTTCATTCCGGTCCATGGGGCAGGAATGTGGCCACCCATTGATAAAACAAATACAACATGTACTACAGCACAACAAACGTAGAACACTCCTCTAGCTCCAGGAAAACACCTGCTGAGTAGCAAACAAAGCAAGGGGAAGTACTGTCGAGTTTCCAAACCAGGTGTTTTACCCAAAAGGCTCAGACTTTTGTTTCCATCTGCTCTGACTTGGGCCCAATACCAGCCCACAGGAACTTTCAGCGGGCATTTATACTGAACAAAAATATAAACGCAACATGTAAAGTGTTAGTTCCATGTTTCATGAGCGTATTTCTCTCATATTTTGAGCACAAATTAGTTTACATTCCTGTTAGTGAGCATTTCTCATTTGCCAAGTTAATCCATCCACCTGACAGTGTGGCATATCAAGAAGCTGATTAAACAGCATGATCATTGCACCTAGCGCTGGGGACAATAAAAGGCCACTCTAAAATGTGCCGTTTTGTCACACAACACAATGCCCCAGATGTCGCAAGTTTTGAGGAAGCGCGCAATTGGCATGCTGACTGCAGGAATGTCCACCAGAGCTGTTACCAGAGAATTTAATGTTAATTTCTCTACCAATGTCATTTTAGAAAATTTGGCAGTATGCCCAACCGGCCTCACAACCACAGACCACATGTAACCACGCCAGCCCAGGACCTCCACATCCGGCTTCTTCACCTGCGGAATCGTCTGAGGGGGTGCTGAGGAGTATTTCTGTCTGTAATAAAGCCCTTTTGTGTGGAAAAACGAATTCTGATTGGCTGGGCCTGGCTCCCCAGTGAGTGGGCCTATGCCCTCCCAGGTCTACCCCTGGCTGTGCCCTTGCCCAATCATGTGAAATCAATGATTTGGGCCAACTGAATTTATTTCAATTTACTGATTTCCTTATATGAACTGTAACTCAGTAAAATCATTGAAAATGTTGTGTTTAGATTTTTATTCAGCACACAACAATGGCTAACCGCTCGCCCCAAATCTTTAGTGTCACACTCCTGATGGAAACAATTATACTACAGCTCACATCAACATAAAAACACTGGCAACACAATGGTGTTGGGCAAGTTAAGTGGAAGTCCCGCATAAGTCCCATTTATGTAAAACATGTACATCTATCTAGATCCTTGTGCATACTAAGTTTGACACGTTTAAAACAGGCATTGATGGCATACACATGAGAATACAGCAGTTCACCACTGATGACAGATTAAATCATGATCATTAGTCTTGATTAAAATACAGTCATTACAGTTCAATAACATTTCAGTTACCACTTAGTATTTATAATTTGAAAACAAAAATACAGTTAAGTGAAAGGAAACGTCCCACTGGAGATTAAAAAGGCAGAACATAACTAAACAGATCAAGACAAATAGGAGGCAGAAAATAGGTCCCTTACCACAGTTAAAGCAAAAAAGTGAATCTCTTACCTACCATCACTTACCCATAAAAATGCCCACATCAAACCAAGACCTAAAATGTACAACTATTTTATAACTCCATTCAAATCCTCCCTGTACCCCAACATTGTTCCCCTAACCCCTGGTGTGAAAAAGTGTCACCTTCAATTTAATAGGTAACACAGTGAAACAGGCATAAGTGTCATGTGGGTATGGAGGGCTGGAGTCCTGGACAGTGCTTTTCAGTTTTCAGAACAGGTTATTGTCAAGCTACTTCTCTGCAATTGACCTAGTAGGGAGAGGGCCAGGTGGCTCTTTTAAGGGCCTTACAGAGAACAGTTTGTACAGGGACATTGTTATTGAGTGATCACATGACAACCGTCCACTCACTTAATGCTTTATAGAACAATAGCAAAGCTCCCTCTCTGTCTGCTCTCCCTTTCATTCCCTGTTTATAGAACAATACCAAAGCTCCCTCTCTGTCTGCTCTCCCTTTCATTCCACATTTATAGAACAATACCAAAGCTCCCTCTCTGTCTGCTCTCCCTTTCATTCCACGTTTATAGAACAATACCAAAGCTCCCTCTGTCTGCTCTCCCTTGCATTCCCTGTTTATAGAACAAACCAATCAATCCTTTTCTCCTCCAATCTTTTTAGCACCCACTTCAAAATAGCTCTTCACTTTCTCTGAGCTCCAAAAGTATTATTGGGACAGTGACAATGTTTGTGGTTGTTTTGGCTCTGTACTCCAGGACTTTGGATTTGAAATGATACAATGACTATGAGGTTATCTTTAGTATTTTCATCCATATCTGGTGAACGGTTTAGAAATGACAGCACTTTTTGTACCAAAAGTATTGGGACAAATTCACATTTGTACTAAACTAGTAATTGGTCCCATAGTCATAGCACGCAATAACTACATCAAGCTTATGACTACACATTTGTTGGATGCATTTGCTGTTTGTTATGTTTGATTATTTTGTGCCCAGTATAAATAAATGGTAATTAATTGTGTCATTTTGGAGTCACTTTTATTGTAAATAAGAATAGAATGTTTCTGAACACTTCTACATTAATGTGGATGCTACCACGATTATGTATAATCCGGACTGAATCGTGAATAATGATGAGTTAGAAAGTCATAAACCCACAAATATCATACCCAAGACATGCTAAACTCACCACTACAACAACAGGGTATGATATGTGCATCTGTAACTGAAGTACAGAGCCAAAACAACAAAAAATTTGTCACTGTCCCAATACTTTGAGCTCACAGTACATCTTTTTCCAGTCACTATCTAACTAAGATGTCTTATTTAAGATCTTTGAAGAAAACAGTGAAGCACTGCAAGGCACACCTATCAAACTGCAACGAGAAGTAGGCCAATGGAAAATAGGCAGCAAGATTCACTATATATATAGTGAATTCAGCTATTCCAGCCACACCCGTTGCTGGCAGGTGTATAAAAGAAAATCGAGCACACAGCCATGCAAACTCCATAGACAAACATTGGCAGTAGAATGGCCTTACTGAAGAGCTCTGTGACTTTCAACAGGGAACTGTCATTGAATGCCACTTTCCAATTATTTTTATTTATTTAACTAGGCAAGTCCTTCCCAAATTGTGCCGCCCTGTGGGACTCCCAATCACGGCCGGTTGTGATACAACCTGGAATCGAACCAGGGTCTGTAGTGACGCCTCTAGCACTGAGAGACAGTGCCTTAGACCGCTGCGCCACTCGGGAGCCCCCAACAAGTCAGTTTGACAAATGTCTGCCCTGCTAGAGCTGCCCCGGTCAACAGTAAGTGCTGTTATTGTGAACTGGAAACTTTTAGGAGCAACAACGGCTAAGCCGCAAAGTGGTAGGCCACACAAGCTCACAGAACGGGACCGCCGAGTGCTGAAGCACATAGCTCATAAATAGTCTGTCCTCAGTTGCAACAATTACTACAGAGTTCCAAACTGCCTCTGGAAGTAACGTCAGCACAATAACTGTTTGAAAGGAGCTTCATGAAACGGGTTTCCATGGCCGAGCAGCCACACACAAGCCTAAGATCACAATGCACCATGCCAAGTGTCGGCTGGAGTGGTCTACAGCTTGCCGCCATTGGACTCTGGAGCAGTGAAAACGCGTTCTCTGGAGTGATGAATCACGCTTCACCATCTGGCAGTCCGATGGACGAATCTGGGGTTTGGTGGATGCCAGGAGAACGCTACCTGCCTGACTGCATAGTGCCAACTGTAAAGTTTGGTGTCGGAGTAATAATGGTCTGGGGCTGTTTTTCACAGTTCGGGCTAGGCCCCTTAGGTCTAGTGATGGGAAATCTTAACGCTACAGTATACAATGACATTCTAGACGATTCTGTGGTTCCAACTTTGTGGCAACAGTTTGGGGAAGGCCCTTTCCTGTTTCAGTGTGTAAGAACTTGACTGGCCTGCACAGAGCCCTGACCTCAACCCCATCGAACACCTTTGGGATGAATTGGAACGCCGACTGCGAGCCAGGCCTAATTAATGCTCTTGTTGCTGAATGGAAGCAAGTCCCCGGAGCAATGTTCCAACATCTTGTGGAAAGCCTTCCCAGAAGAGTGGAGGCTTGTTATAGCAGCAAAGGAGGGACTAACTCCATATTAATGCCCATGAGTTTGGAATGAGATGTTCGACAAGCAGGTGTCCACATACTTTTGGTCATATAGTGTATGTATTACAATTGCTATAAAAATGTGCTATATCACTTATCATGGTTGTGTCAATATAGGGAATAGCAGTGCTTATTTTACCATAAACAACCTTTTGGAATGCTATTAAAGCATAACATTACGTTTAGGTATGTTTTCAAGTTGACACATGCAGTTGGTCCCACTGTAATCCCTGTCCCTTCTGACATTGAACTATCAGAAGGAGAATGATTCCTGTCTGTGTGCTGCTAGTGCTTCCAAAAGGCAAGTCAAACCCTTCTGACCTCCACCAATAAATAAATACAGAACCAACAGGATGAATAACAGGCTAATGATGTACATGTGACTCCCTCTCTAAACTCTTCCAGCTCCTGGACCAGAAACTGGCAAACAATCTACCGACTGCTTGTTAAAAGCCTGCGAGGGGCATAATATTGTCAATATTCATTAGACCTGCAGGCTCCAACAGAACAGACACTGCAGTGAGCTACTGATCTATGAAAACAGAGGTGACCGTGTGTGTCAGTATTATGCATAACATGGAAGGCACTATGGTAGAGTCCTGTTTAGTACAACAGAAGAATTTGATTACAAGAGAAAAATAATCTTAGACACTCATGTTAAAAAGGTCAATGTTTGCTATAGAATTTAACAAAATAGTTGTGCATATTAGTTGTAGCAAATGCCCTGGTTTCCCTGTGCTTATAAGGCATTATGAAGCTGTACATCCTACACATATTACTTTTACATCTAAATGACCAGATACTGAGATATACATTCTAGTCTACTCAAGACTATGTATTAAAATCCATCAAACGCCAATCATCACCTAAAAACATATTGAGCCACAATCATTTGTGCAGTTTGGAGCCTTAGCTAGGCCTAAATACAATGAACTAAATCTCTTCGGCTATATGCTGTAAACAAATTTAGAGCTTAAACCTTCAAACTAAACCCCCATTCATATATGGTGCCCCTTCACCTCAAATACTTTGTCAAGGAAGAAAAATGACTGTAGAAGTACTCTTTCCACAAGAGGGTGATATTCAAAAGCTTTAGTTTACATAATAAGTCTTGATAGTACGTCAAATTATTCCAGCAGCATCAATCATTGGTTTCTGGAAGCATGTAAAGTTTGACTGTTAATAAGGAGTGAATAAATAAGGTTTACAACTTAAAAACATTAAGAGCATTCATAAAAATCTCCCTAACCTGACTCACCTAACACACAGGAGTTCCAAAAATCTGTTAGTGTCGACTACAGCAATACACCTGCCATGTGTTGATGATGACTTTCACTTATTGACAGGACAGCGAGACAGATGTCAACAACAAAAAGCCTTTAGATCATGGGTATTCAAACTTTTTCAGGGGGGACCAACCCTTTTTTTCGTAATAATTTCTCGAGACCCCCACCCCAGATCTAATGACACGACCTTAAAAAAAAGAAACATTTTGATTTTTACATCAACAAATAACCTTCAATTCATTACATTTTTATCTCTTATTAAAATGAAAAGAAACCAATAAAAACATTTACTCCAAATAGTATTTCTCAAATTCTTTCTCAAAAACATTTGAATATTGTCCCATAAAATTATCTGTACTCTTAATTTGTTTACTTAAAAAAAGAAATTGGGGGGTGAACCCACAGCAGTTCCCACACAACCCAACTAACTAGAGGTCGCGACCCTGACTTTGAATACCACAGCTTCAGACGGTGACATTGGAATTATAAAATCCCTGTCAATTAAGTGAAATCATTGAGTGCTTTCTGAATGCATAACGCATTTGGAAAGAAGATGCCAGCAGTATGACTTCTGTAGAGTAAAAAAAAAAAATGGCTTCCCGGGGTAATTGCATAATTTTGGTTTGAAGGGTCTGAGTCTGTTTGTGTGTACCGGTCAGTGGCCTGTGTATGGACCTTTTGCAGGTGGCTCCTGCTGCAGGAAGGGGGTAAACGAGGACCGCACAGTGCGGCCCCTCAGGGGCTGCTGCACGCGGAAGTTGTTGACCATGCTCTTCTGCACCTCCTCCTCTGCTGAGGTGAAGAGCAGGCTCCGGAACACTGCCAGCTGAGAAAGGGATAGGGACAATGTGTTACGCAGACCTGAAACTACAGAGTTTAAACACCAAGGTGTAAACCGCTGGTATTGCCATTGATGTTCCCTCCCTGTTCTCCAGTAGCAAACAAACACATCCACACTAACCTGGTCATGGCTGACTTCGATGTGCTGCTTCATGATAATCCAGGTCACTGCCTCAGTCAGAGGAGGGGTGGTAAGTGATCCTGCATACGTCCAGTAATCGTCAATGTTAGCAGGCAGTAGGCAGGCTGGGTCAAACCTAGTGAACTCAACAACACTGTCCTAGGGAGTGAAAACGGAAAGAGGAAAGGGTTACATGGTGCTGCCAACCATGTAATAATAATAATTATTATTGACATTCCCCATCCATAATAACCTTACTGATAGTAGTGGCATGTAATTTGACTCATGGCCACTAGATGGCAGTTAAAGTTGACCATCTTCCCATCTCTGATCCTATTTCAGAATTGTTCCTTTGTGTAATAATTCTGTGGGAGGTAACAAATGGTGTTCTACCCCTCAACACTCTACCACTCACGTAAAGCTCCTACATTGTTGTCACTTTCCCCCTCACATACTATTGCCATACAAATGTCACGTGTGCTCCACCTGAGACTTGTCCAGATTGCCCAACTGAGTCGTACAGTACATTGACTATTTTTGTTCTTAATCTTTGGCGGCCTTCTCAGAAACTCAAAGGCATATACCACCTGCTTGAAATGTGCTCTTTGAAACCTGCTCTTTGAAAAAAAATCACCTTCACGGTTTAAGTGGTCAATCATTGAACTCACCTTGTGTCTGACAGCAGGTAGGGCATCCACTAGTTTCTGCAGTCCTTCGTGTCTCTTCCCTATCTGAGGAGTAAAATGATCTGTGTCTAATCTGTCAGGCATGTGCTGTGTTTTTACATTCACTGCATGGGGTGTTTACATTTCAATGCCAGTAATAAATCTTGAAAATGGTGTGTGTGTGTGTGTGTGTGTGTGTGTGTGTGTGTGTGTGTGTGTGTGTGTGTGTGTGTGTGTGTGTGTGTGTGTGTGTATATGTATATATAAAATGTATTTGATCCCCTGCTGATTTTTTACATTTACCCACTGACAAAGAAATGATCAGTCTATAATTTCAATGGTAGGTTTATTTGAACAGTGAGAGAGAGAATAGCAACAAAGAAATCCAAAAAACGCATGTGAAAAATTTTATAAATTGATTTGCATTTTAATGAGGGAAATAAGTAGAAAGAAAGATTTCTGCCTCCCAGGTGTCTTTTATACAGGTAACGAGCTGAGATTAGGAGCACACTCTTAAAGGGAGTGCTCCTAATCTCAGCTTGTAACCTGTATAAAAGACACCTGTCCACAGAAGCAATTCATCAAATCAGATTCCAAACTCTCCACCATGGCCAAGACCAAAGAGCTCTCCAAGGATGTCAGGAACAAGATTGTAGACCTACACAAGGCTGGAATGGGCTACAAGACCATCGCCAAGCAGCTTGGTGAGAAGGTGACAACAGTTGGTGCGATTATTCGCAAATGGAAGAAACACAAAAGAACTGTCAATCTCCCTCGGCCTGGGACTCCATGCAAGATCTCACCTCGTGGAGTTGCAATGATCATGAGAACGGTGAGGAATCAGCCCAGAACTACACGGGAGGATCTTGTCAATGACCTCAAGGCAGCTGGGACCATAGTCACCAAGATTGGTAACACACTACGCCGTGAAGGACTGAAATCCTGCAGCGCCCGCAAGGTCCCCCTGCTCAAGAAAGCACATATACATGCCCGTCTGAAGTTTGCCAATGAACATCTGNCCTTCCCTCAGCCAGGGCATTGAAAATGGGTCGTGGATGGGTATTCCAGCATGACAATGACCCAAAACACACGGCCAAGGCAACAAAGGAGTGGCTCAAGAAGAAGCACATTAAGGTCCTGGAGTGGCCTAGCCAGTCTCCAGACCTTAATCCCATAGAAAATCTGTGGAGGGAGCTGAAGGTTCGAGTTGCCAAACGTCAGCCTCAAAACCTTAATGACTTGGAGAAGATCTGCAAAGAGGAATGGGACAAAATCCCTCCTGAGATGTGTGCAAACCTGGTGGCCAACTACAAGAAACGTCTGACCAAGTACTAAGTCATGTTTTGCAGAGGGGTCAAATACTTATTTCCCTCATTAAAATGCAAATCAATTTATAACATTTTTCACATGCGTTTTTCTGGATTTTTTTGTTGTTATTCTGTCTCTCACTGTTCAAATAAACCTACCATTAAAATGATAGACTGATCATTTCTTTGTCAGTGGGCAAACGTACAAAATCAGCAAGGGATCAAATACTTTTTTCCCTCACTGTATATATATATGATGTGTATATTTGGTCAAGTGTGTATATGACAGTAGTGGTGGTGGGTTGCATATTGTAGGGATGCATCAATAGCTATGTTAACGAGGAGCAATAAATTACCTTGAGGAAGACCCCGATAACAGCCAGTCCATTCTCCTCCATCACAGCTTCCTCAAACCGGCTGTACTTATTAGAGTTCCAGTGGACCATGTGGAGCTATCAACAGAAAAGGCGGAGCATATGTGTTTATCCACACACCCAGAGTCAGGTTGTAGACTTTTGTTGACATATGTCATGATACATTGCATTTGAATGCAATCAGTGTCTCACAAATTATATCTGTTGCTGAATAATGATTAACCTAATTCATGTTTAATATCATTCTCAAGGTATTACGACAGTCAAAAAGCAGAAGTAAAACTAATTTGGGATCATATTCTGAACTTTAAAATACACCCTAAAATACCCATCCTTAACTGACAGGTATCAGTATCTATTAAACCAAACTGAGCATTGACCCCGAGGTCACATGTAGCTCCTCTTTGTTTCACTCCATTTCAGTTCCCAACAATGACCCACCCTAGTCACATTCACACTGGGATCAGGGGAGGTTTACATAAAGAAGAAAGGAGTTACCACACAATAAATACCCAGACTGTGGTGTGCTCCTACTAGGCGTACTGTGTGTTGTAATTGTAACTTCAGCCTCTCTACACACTCTGCACCTGGGGAGTGTTGAGAACCCTGACATGGTCAGATTCTCACAGCCATTAACGACAGCTTGGCATGGCACCCTCCCCCAGACAGACAGTAGTACAGTAGTACTCCCTCTATTGTGTGCTTTAGTTCAGAGGAACAATATGAAAACAGATAAACACCTCAAAAGGTGGGTCATGAGGATTGACCAGAATGCATTTCACGCACAGCATTCTGCTTCTATATGTAGAGGTTTCCAACAGCAGAATACACCTCTGTCACGGAAATTCCATGCCAATGTAGTCATGGATTGGCTAGGACAGCACTATGCCCTGATGTCTAAAAGCAGACCTTCTAGCGTTCCATGCCACAGTCTCCTGAAGACTATAGCTCTACTAGACTTGACATGCTAGGAGGTTTTCCAAACTTCATAGAGGCATTCAACAAAGTTGACATTTAAAATACAAAGCACTAACTCTGTTAAGGAAGAGGATGTGCGGTAGCTACCTCAGCAGGGAAGAGGCGGCGGTCCACCGTGTGCTCGGAGCCCCACGCGTTGCTCTCCCCCCAATGGAAGTGGAACTGACACAGCCGGAAGTTATCCTCCAGAGGACCCCCTTTAAGTACTGAGTGAGGGATGGATAAGAACAAATAGATCATTCAGTGTTATATTAGAGACCCAAGAATGGGAAACAGTAGCTAATACATAAATAACAGCTGAGTGGGGGGTTAAAAACATGATTATATAAACATACCAAGTATCCTCTCTCTTCACACAAAAAAGCAGAATATATTTTTTTACAGAATAATAAGCCAATTGTATAATTGGCATGAAAATATGAATGTATAGAGTATATTATTAAAGCAGTGAAACAAAATATACATTTCTGAAATAACATGAGAAATGTCTAAACAATACATTTCAAGACAGAGTGATGTCGAGAAATAAGCCGAGGGCAGGGACCTCGGCTTAAATCAAAGTCACATTCCACGTGGCGGGCATTGCGGTTTTAATGAGGCACGTTGCAGAGCAGAGAGTCCTTACTGGATTTGTCGGTGGTGTCGTCGTACTCAACCAGGAATGAGTACCCGTTGTTCCATATCTGTGAGCACGTCCCGGGGTCGTAATCCGGGGTCAGCGGCTTGAGGTGCGGATCAAAAACGCTCTTGCGCACCCGAATATCGATAGGAGATTGTCTGTTACCCCCTGGAGCAACGAGTGGTCCCTGCCACATTGGATGCACTGGAGTCAAAGGATGAGAGAGTATTTAAATCTAGGCTGACAGTAAAATTTGTGATGAATAAAGCTCAACCAGGAATTACAGGGCACATGTGTAAATCACATTTGGTCCTATTGCTTAGCCCACTAAAACAAAGACAAATGCTGACACTTACTTTTCATTGTGTACTCTCCAGCTTCCTGCATTATTAGTTGGCTATTATAGTCAAAATGCCAAAAATAAAATATGATTAAAATGTCTCACAGTAGACAAGCAATTCAACAGACTTCGAGTTAGACCAGTAAGCCTCCTCCCTACATTCCATTTAAAGAACTGAGTAAAGCAGACAAGAGTGAGACACTTGGGTTATTCCTCATGAAACTAGCACAAAAAAAAGACCATGATTTGGGGGATTTTCACAACATTTAATATACAGAACAGTACTTTGGCGGAAGGTTTGTTGACATACATTTGACATTTGTAACAAAGCCTAATTGAGAAATAATTTATGAAAGTTTGCATATTTATAACATTTTGTCCTTACCCAGGCCTCCTTTAAAACTAAAAAAAATATATATCTGTAGGTGCTACGAAGCAAACACTGGTATCATATGATTGTTTTCCCGCTTGTCCTGGTTTCGTGAGGAATCACCCACTTCCTTCCTCTAACTCGTATTCAAAGGAAATTGCAGAATAAGTAAAATGTGGGTAGGCTACAGAAACTGACTCACGGAATGTATTGGCAGCCCAACAGGTCTTCTCCACAGAAGGAGAGACAGTAGTTCAGTTCTGAATGGAAAGTTTATTCAATCTGCATCTTCTGGCATTACAATACATCTACTAGGACCTCCTATATCTGTACAATGGTCCTTTGGAAAAGGTATTTTCAATGGGAACAATTATTTTTAAATTAACCTTTTTGCTACTGTACCCATGGCTCTAATGTGCGACGAAAATGTGTCGCTGCTGTGTAACCTGCAGTTATAATTTGAGAACACCAATGCGACAAAATAGAATGTATTTTTATTATAATTGTTGCAACAAGGCTTCGCTGTACCGTTGTTTCCCGAGCGCGGATTCGTTAGCTTCATGCTTGCATCCTTACTACAGCGAACACGGATGTTTCCAACTAGCACAAACAGTTCAAAAAATCGGACTCATTAACCAGGGCAACGTTTTTTTTTCTTCTTCCTGTCGAGGATTGTAAGCCGCATTTTACATTCCTAAAAACTATGTCACCGGCCGTTAACCATTCGTTTTAAACCTTGTTCAGTCATGTTTGTTACCTAGCTAACAACCTGGTAACATTACCAGTATAGACATTTTTCTAGGGCATAACGGGTTTCAGATTTATCTAGAATTCATATAGGGCTGCTATATCTCAATAAATGTTGTGCTCCTAACTTTTTAAAAGTTGTGAGCACCAGTGCTGACAATGCATTTACATTTAGAGTCCTGACTGTACCTGATAAAAAAAGTAAAAAGCCTTCTTACTACAATTTTTTTTTAATGCAGCCTAGTTTCCCATCATGTGTAATAGAAATTGTGACAATGAAGATCATAAAATACAACTTAATTTTTTTTAAGCTTACTTCCTGTACTGAAATGAGGTATGGGTTTTTGTATAAACCACTCTTCATAATCCTCTATAGCTCATGCATAGACAGTGTGTTCTAATTCTGTGGCCCAGTGGATCTCAGGGAGATACATCTGCCACAGGTTTCTCAGTGAGGGGAGGTATGCAGGGTCATGGGTAGTAAAAATAGGTTGAACACCAGTAGGACTCTCATAGCAGACAATAACATTGTGGTTCTCACCATAAAATCAACCAACCACAATGTTCATTCTCTTCAACAGGATTTGAGGCATTATGCAGATGACAGGACCTCCATGTGTTTCTCAAAGGAAACATGACTGCTTTTTTCTGTGCCCTAAACTGACTAATTTGCTCTAGAAAATCTGCTTTTGGTGATTCATCACAAAACCAGGACAAAATAAGTACCCTAATTTGGGGGATTTTACACCATTTAATCCATAGAATGGTCCTTTGGAGCAGGGTTTCCCAAACTCGGTCCTGGATCGTCGTGAATCAGCTGTGTAGTGCTAGGGCAAAAACAAAACGCGCACCCAGGGGTAAACAATTAATCAAAGTTTCCATATTGAGGACATTTTGGCCTAATGGAGTCTTAAGGCCTGCATAATGTTTGATCTGTAGGTGCTACAAAGCAAACTTTGATGTAAAATTAAGCTTTACCACTTGCTCTGTAATATGAGTAGTATTTTTCAGTAACAATTCTTACATTCATTTATGAAGATTGAAAAATATAAAACATGAATATTGAAAATAACATTTTTGATTAAGCAAATGTTTCAATACATTGTTGATAATATACTCTACGGCAGGGATCATCAACTAGATTCAGCCGTGAGACAATTTTTTTCTTGAGCGGATGGTCAGGGGGGTGGAACATAATTACAAATAATTTGTAGAATACAAATTGACTGCAAGAAGCCCTAACAGATATATTTGACTAAAACGTAATTTAAAACCATGCTTACATTTGTATCCGATCACACCTCTCTATTATGCGTGGGAATACTTTGGAACAGATAAAACCTATATATATATATATATATATATATATATATATATATTATTATTATATATATATTTTCTATCACTTGGAGCCAATTTGCTGCCATTTTTACAGTTGTTTACATTTACATAGGGGGGAGGGGCAAATAAAAATCGTTATTTTCCACTCCCAATGGATGCACCCCAAAACATTTTATTGGTTTGCCTGGGACTGAAGAAATTAAAACATAAAATGCAACTCGGAGGGGCAGTAGTTCTTGACAAACATGATTTTATATGATGGCACTGGCAGGCTCAATCTGCAAGGCCTTATGAATGTGTAAAGCTGACCAATCAGCTGTTTACTAGTCATGAATATTTGTACAGGCTTTTATCATACTTTTGGAAGTGTAGTTTGTTGGATGACAAGTTCCGGTCCTTTTCTTGCTTACCAAGTGTAAACAATAGCGGAAGCAAAGTCAGTGTTTTTGTAGCGTATCTCTCTGTAGTAATACCAAGCAAAAGCAGCCGTACTTAAGTTTCCATGCTGTGAAAAGAGTTGGAAGGCTCTACTTTTAAAGATACTCTGCAGTAGCACCTCGGAATGTACCTACATTTAAACCAAACAGTACACTGCTGGGACCGGTTTACCGGAATACTTTTTTAAAATAATGAACAGAAAACTTTGTTAATATATTCCTTTATTTGTGAATATAATCGTTACCTTAGGAAACTCAACAGCGCTGTATAAATATATTATATATTTTTAAAACACATTTGCAACTTCACCCGCTTGCCTCCTGCGGAATCCTTGCCCTTACATCTTGTAGGATGTATGATCAGATCAATCCACATGACAGAAAATAAGGTGCAGAAATACTACTATTTAACTTTCAAAGTAATGTTTCACATCGCATGAATGAGGGCACTTCTTGGTGAATAGAGCTTTGGACACTTCACATCCCTTCAATTTAGAAGTCAACAACTGAAAATGATAGAACACAACACCCTCTACAAAACGGTCAAACGTTGTTTAAAAGAGCCAATAAAAACACACAATAGTGTATTGTAGACACAGAGCGCTATCAGTAGCGCACAGCAATGTTTCAAACAACGCAAAAATAATACACTACATGACCAAAGGTATGTGCACACCTGCTCGTTGGAACATCTCATTCCAAAATCACAGGCTTAACATGGAGTTGGTCCCCCCCATTGCTGCTATACCAGCCTCCACTCTTCTGGGAAGGCTTTCCACTAGATGTTGGAATATTGCTGTGGGAACTTGCTTTCATTCAGCCACAAGAACATTAGTGTGAGGTCGGCCACTGATGTTGGGCGATTAGGCCTGGCTCGCAGTCGGCGTTCCAATTCATCCAAAAGGTGTTTGATGGGGATGACGACTGGCCTGCACAGAGCCCTGACAAGTCCTTCCACACTGATCTCGACAAACCATTTCTGTATGGACCTCGCGTTGTGCACAAGGGCATTGTCATGCTGAAACAAGAAAGGGCCTTCCCCAAACTGTTGCCACAAAGTTGGAAGCACAGAATCGTCTAGAATGTCATTGTATGCTATAATGTTAAGATTTCCCTTCACTGGAACTAAGGGACCAAGCCCGATCCATGAAAAACATCCCCAGACCATTATTCCTCCTCCACCAAACTTTACAGTTGGCACTATGCAGTCGGGCAGGAAGCGTCTTCCTGGCATCCGCCAAACCCTGCTTCGTCCGTCGGACTGCCAGATGGTGAAGCCTGATTAATCACTCCAGAGAACGTGTTTCCACTGCTCCAGAGTCCAATGGTGGCGAGCTTTACACCACTCCAGCCGACGTTTGGTATTGTGCATGGTGATATTAGGCTTGACGCTCCCGACGAACAGTTCTTGTGCTGACATTGTTTCCAGAGGCAGTTTGGAACTCTGTAGTGATTGTTGCAACCGAGGACAGACGATTTTTATGCTCTGTGCTTCAGCACTCAGCAGTCTCGTTCTGTGAGCTTGTGTGGCCTACCACTTCGCGGCCGAGCCGTTGTGGCTTCTAGACATTTCCACTTCTCAATAACAGCATTATAGCTTTTTCTTTGCAACTCTGCATAGAAGGCCAGCATCCCGGAGTCGCCTCTTCACTGTTGACGTTGAGACTGGTGTTTTGCAGGTACTATTTAATGAAGCTGCCAGATGAGGACTTGTGAGACGTCTGCTTCTCAAACTAGACACTAATGTACTTGTCCTCTTGCTCAGTTGTGCACCAGGGCTTTCCACTCCTCTTTATATTCTGGTTAGAGCCAGTTTGCGCTGTTCTAGTAGTACACAGTGTTGTACCAGATCTTCAGTTTCTTGGCAATTTCTCACATGGAATAGCCTTCATTTCTCAGAACAAGAATAGACTGATGAGTCATTTGTTTCTGGACATTTTGAGCCTGTAATCGAACCCACAAATGCTGATGCTCCAGATACTCAACTAGTCTGAAGGCCAGTTTTATTGCTTCTTTAAATCAGAACTACAGTTTTCAGCTGTGCTAACATAATTGCAAAAGGTTTTTTTAATGATCAATTCACCTTTAAAATTATAAACTTGGATTAGCTAACACAACGTGCCATTGGAACACAGGAGTGATGGTTTCTGATAATGGGCCTCTGTACGCCTATGTAGATATTCCATAAATAATTTGCAGTTTCCAGCTACAATAGTAAATTTACAACATTAACAATGTCTACACTATTTCTGATTAAAAAAAAGTGTTTTTTTTATCTCAAAAACAAGAAAATTTCTAAGTGACCCCAAACTTTTGAACGGTAGTGTGTGTATATATATATATATAAAATATTAAACACACTTTTGTTGATATTTTTTAATTTTTATACTAGAACAAGGTGTCTTGGACACACAGTAAGTGTAAAGCTGCTGTTCTCGTCCACGTGCTAGGTGGCTAAAGATCAGTCACACCATCTGGCCTGGAGAAAATTACACATTTCAGAGTACGGTTTTAAACACCTCTGGCTCTAGAGCCAAGACCCTTTTCATTTGACTGGTTTGCCTTAACCAGTAGGGCTTGCCAGTGCCTGGCCAGATAACTCCACTTTCACGTGACATACTCCACGAAACTTGCTGGCTGTTACTCTTGGCCAACGCATTTGGCTCCATAGTGGGCACTCTTGATTGCTCTTCAGTACCTTCCTCGATCACAGCTGACAACTCGTGACCTTTAAGCTCTCTAAAATGGTAGAACTGGTGGCAGTTTGGGACAAAGTGTAATTTGCTCTCTAACTTCCCATCTATATGGAGTTTGGGAAAGGCTGGGACATCTGGGTGTTTGTCAAGCTTTCTTGTCATAACAGGGGGACACTTGTAAGACAGCACAGTACCACAGGGCAGAGATCCAAAACTGGAATCAAATAGAGACAGTTCAGCTAAGCCGTGCAGGACAGAGGAAATCAGGAATTGGGGTGTAATACTCCTCAAAGCCTCTCCAGCAGAACGCACTGCCTGGTAAGGAAGGGGCCCTGAAACAACAAAAACAATGCATTTAGGTTTGAGAAAGTGATAACTAAAACTATTGTGACTTGTTTGAGATAACATTTTTGCAAGGAATACAAATACTTTATCAAGAGCGTGATTGAAAATTTTAAACATTTCTCATCACAGAGAATTGATGTATGCTTGCTAAAGTGTAGATGTTAAGCCACTTCTGCCAGACGTCGTTGGTTCTGGGAGGATCCCCTGAAAACAAGAATAAGAAAACTGGTGCAGACAAAACAAATGTGCAGAGATTCCATTTAACATCCCAAAATTATATCAGAAACATCTAGGCCTAGCTCTACAAAGTGTATTACCAGAGTCCTTAGCCTGTGCCATGTTTGCAGGAAACTTGTGCATGGTACATGTGGTGGCACGGTCTTCATGCTCATCATGCCGTCAATGTATTGTTTGGAAAATCAAGGCAACCAGGTTATGCACACAGGACAGAAGGCTTCATGTCTGTGTACAAAGTGATCGACAGTACCAATATCAGTGGCAGTACGATTTACAAATCTGTGTTTCTATAGAAGACAGAAAGCAAAAAAAATGTGTGCACAGCTGCCAAACCTAATTGAAAGGGTTAGGCAGTGCTACAGTAGATAAACAAAGAGTATGGTCTTCATAAGAGAGTTATATTGTAGAGTTAAAGGAAATCTGCAACCGCAGTAAAACAAAAGCAATGAACTTGATCAAATCTGAACTTTTCCTAATCTTATCTATGGGTAACCTGCAGTGAATGGGGCTCCTCATTCTTGCTCATTGACCTGTAGCACCTAGCTCTTAAACAAACTCCCCGTTTACCTTGCTCAATACTGAACATTTACAGAAAGAAAAAAAACCTTGAAAATCATTAGTTGTCAAATCAAGGAAGGACTCAAGAAATCAATTTGGTAGCACTTGAACTGAAGCACTTGTTATAGCTAGCAATGTGTTATCTTTAGCCACATCTTAAACAATGCCATAACGTTGTAGCTGGAGTTGGTAGATAACATTACAGCGTTAGCTACAGCTAGCTAGCTGGTGATGGTAAATATAGCTGATGGTTAAACTTACCTTCATAATTGAAAAGGTCGTTCTCATGGAAGAACATAATTTATCGAGCTTTGGCCTCAGTCGCCGAGTGGAGCTCAACAAGATTTGATCAGACAGATGTGGTCACTTTTGGCAGGTCAAGCAGAAGTGGTAAAAAAAAAATGATTGCGGCTCCATTTTGCGGGATGTTGTGCTACGCAACTAACCACTGACCGGATGTAACCGTTAAGGCCTATTGACCAGTACACGCCCACACCATTCTGTTGTTCAGGTAAACCCATACAATTTAAACACAGGAAAGCTGCTTTTTATCAAACTATTTCACACATATTGTATTAATTAAAGGTAATATTAAATAGAAATCTGGCCACACTGGGCAGATACTTTAAAGGGATACCTATGGATTTTGGCAATGAGGCCTTTTATCTACTTCCCCAGAGTCAGATGAACTCGTAGATAACATATTTATACCTCTGCGTGCAGTTTGAAAGAAGTTGCTAACTAGCGTTACCTACAGACTTCGTCATTGTGCTAACGCTAGTTAGCATTGGCTCGCGAAACTACCTTAAACTTCGTTATTTGACACAGACATAAAAACGGTATCCACGAGTTCATCCGACTCTGTGGAAGTACATAATGGGCCTCGTTGACAAAATCCCGGAGTATATATTCAATATTTTTTTTACTATGTTTGTTTATCAGTAACAGTTTATGAGCGTAAAGTCATAGCATATAAATACATAAAAAAACAGCTGTGATGGAAACAGGTAGTTTCGGTACAATTTTATAAATGGCGACAATTTGTTTGTTCGACATGGGGGTATCTTTTTGTGTCTGTAAAATGCATTCTGCGAAAAATGGTGGTGGAAACAGCTTGATGCGCAAATATTTATACAATAACCACTTTATTGAAGTAAACTTGGAGCCACGCAATGATATGGTGTGTGGTCCTCCCACTATGACTTGGGAAACCATGCAGTTTATTAGGATACAGATTAAATAAATGATGATTAACTTCACAGGGTGGTGAAAGTGAACAGTGATAAGCTTGATGCTCCATTCCAATAATTATTCTGGTGACATGATGATCGATGCTTAGCTGCCGTTTAACAATGATATTTTTTTATCTTGCTCTTTTGTCCATAATAATCTCATCATGCAGGCTATACCCACACTATCTGCAAGCTGTTGGCTAAAGCGCATGTGCCAATACCAGAGTGGGCACATTACCTATATAATGCTGCATTTGTGACAAAACCATCAGTGGAGTTGAAAATGCGAAGGAATATCATTTTTTATTTAACCTTTATTTAAAAAAGGATCCCAATTCCCCAAGGCAGTGATTGGGGTCATTGCCCTGTCTTTCGGACGGGTCGTTTTAAACTAATGTAATGCGTTGTAGTCCCACTATGACTCGGCAAAGCATGCAGTTTATTATGCTACAGATGAAATAAATTATGAACTTCACAGGGTGGTGAAAGTACAGTCTTTAGCTTTATGCTCCATTCCAATGAATAGAGGGTCTTATTCTGGTGACATGATGATCGATGCTTGGCTGCTGTTTGACAAATAAAAATAATCTTGCTATTTTGTCCATAATAATCTAACCATGTAGGCTATACCTGAACTGTATCTGCATCTGCGAGCTGTTCTCTGGTGAGAAAATGCACATTTTTTATGCAGATTTTAGAATATTCACATGAAAATCTCTCACCAATTGGCAACAGATTTCTATGCTAATATAATGAAATCTGCTTAAAAAAATGAGCATTTTCTCACCAGTGGTATAATTCCACCAAATGGACTTGTAGATAAAAGGCTGTGAGTGATGACGTAGTGCACATTTGAAAAAAAAAAATATATATATATACACAAGTTAAGTCATCCAGGTTTAGGGGGTGCTTTACAATTAGGCCGTCATTGTAAATAAGAATTTGATCTTAACTGACTTGCCTAGGAAGAGTGCCTACTACTGGCCCTCCAACATCACTTCCAGCTGCATATGGTCCAGGGACTAACAAGGACCAACCCTGCTTAACTTCAGAGGCATGCCAGCAGTGGGATGCAGGGTGGTATGCTGCTGGTATAATGAACCAAATTCACTCGTGCAGAAATCCACTCCCTGGTTTCCATGTACTCTTTGTGCACGCATTGCCATGAAAACAACGTAATTATCCCTTTAGTAATGTAGCCACCAATGATTTATATACACAATTGGTAGCCATAGTGATGTTGATTAAAACGTTACAACGTAACCATTTACGTTACCGCTGCTTGAGAGATTTAAACAGTTATTTATCATGTCGTGTGTGGAATTTGTCAGCTTCGCTGCCAGCTGGACCCTCCCTGCTTTGAAACAGCCTGAATGTATTATCTAAACGTCCTTCACGTTTATGCGATTATTAAAACCACTTCTGACACCATGTAGTATTATCTCAAATAAGGACGCACGACAACGAGGTTCTAACTCCAGCATGTTTACTAACCCTCGCAAGTCATACATAGGTACAAGGGGCATCCTGCTACAACTAGTAGTGATCATAGCACTGACTGTTCTAGTCTTAAATTAAATATATAACCTACAACTAGCAAATTCAACTGTACTTAATATAATGATACAAGCTACTTGAAAAGTTTCGACACTTACAGGCAGAAAGCACATATTTGCTTGAACATGCGGTGAGGTTGCATCTTCTCACAGGTATCAAACGTTGACCTTTAGTTTGCTTGATGAGATGTCTGTGCAGATGCCGAGCAAATGGCGTTAAAACCGACGAGAGAGACACCATTATCTGAGTCTTCGAATACGCTCCTCGAAGGTTGCGAGAGTCAAAGTTAGCTGTTATTTATCGTTTCAGATAGGAAAAACGTCAAGTCAACTGCTCATCTTGTCCCCAGGTGTTACGGGTTGGTTTCATAGCTGTTTTCACTTAACGGGATTTGCTTTTTAGGGCCCCTCATCTTCCACATTATCGGTTGGTTGGCTGGTCTCTCTCGCTTGACTGGTAGCAACAAAATGGACAGGCTTTTACACGATTAAAACATTCAAACGGACAGTAAATTGCATCCGGTTTGACAGCTTTTCACTAGTCCTGTTGATGCGTGCTCTTACTTGAACATCGCACCCATCGAGTTTAGCTTCCTACAGATATTTCACGCGCCGCGTCAACGAAAATAACAGATTGCAAATGTGTTTACAAAGCAATGTAATTACGAAGAGTTTGCTGAGTGGGGGGTCGCAAAATTCGACCTATCAGCTTTATCGTCCGAGGGGCGTTTCAATCCACATGCAGGAGACTATGCAGCGTCCATAACATCTTGTAAATACGAGCATATGACTGTAAAACCCACTTGAACGCCCCTCCAACTCGTCTATCATCCTTGACCTCCGACTTATTCCACCTAATCACATTGTATTTGTTAGTAAACAACCGTGCTGCGTCCTGGTATGTTTTTACGGAAATGTTGCTGTACTGAACGACCCGTTTCTAAACCGAGGCGCAACATCGCGAGACTTCTGGGAACGCAGACTAGACAGGCCAGGGGTTGGGGTTTGAGAAGTGAAAAGTTATTCCTTAGTTGTTCATTTAATCAAAATCTAAAGGCACAACCTCAATTCGAGACAATGTTTTGGTAGTTAAACATGTTATTGCTCCAACCTCGTGAAAGTGACAAACTGACACGTTTTCATTTTCGTCAAAAACAACTTTATATCGAAGGAGTGGATTTGATTTGAGTGGCTTTGGCCTGCACATGCGCAGTTTGGCACGAGACGACCGTTAGAAACACGTCATCGGAGCTACACATGAGCTTATCTAGCCAATGTCGCCATGTCATTGCCTACAAGTGTATATCTTCAAACTATATTATGAACCGGGTGGTTGAGGTCTGAATGCTGATTGCCTGAAAACAATTCAGAGAGGAAGAAAATAGAGCAATAATAGAAAAATAAAACACAATAAAAGTAATAGATAGCCAAGTTATTGTTACTGATTGTGTATTTATATGGGTACCAGTACTGAAACGATGTGCAGGGGTACGAAGTTATTGAGGTAGATACTGTATGTACATATGACTAGGAAGAAATTGACAGATAGTAAACAGCAGTGAAAAGGATCAATGCAAATTGTCCAGGTAGTTATTTGGTTAACTATTTAACTAACTATTTAGCAGTCTTAGAAGCTGTTCAGGGTCCTGTTTGGTTCCAGACTTGGTGCATCAGTACCACTGTCTGGTGCATCAGTAACGCTTGCGGCAGCAGAGAAAACAGTCTATGACTTGGGTGGCTGGAGACTGACAATTCTTAAAGCCTTCCTCTGACGCCTACTAAGGAAATTACCTCAATAACAGGAATTTTGGCAATTAAATGCAACAACAAAACACAATTTATAAAAATCTATTAAAATACATGTTCCGGTACTTTGACGACTAGTTAGTATTTTTTTAAACCTCCCGCTTTGGGCTGGATGTGTCAATGTGTAGTTCAGTCAGTCTTACCTCAATTAGCAATGAAATCCCTAGTTTAAAAGCAACTATTTTCTGCAACCTGTGCTGCACCATTTTCCCTTGATTTCCCCCCAATGAGTCAGCCCCTTGCCATTTGAGTGACAGCTAGCAAGAAGCACGCACAGCAGAGCGAGAGCATTGACATGGTGCACATAGCTGAACATATGTGATGCAGTACTCAATTTTCGGGGACCACTTTTGGCTCGTGGGAGGAAGAGGGAGATCAGGTGGGAACATTCTAGCCAATGATCTTTTGTAGAAAACATAGCTATTAGCAGGGTTGGGTAGGTTACTTTCTCAATGTAATCCATACAGTTACAAGTTACCTGTAATCAGTAACGTAACTTTTGGATTACCCAAACTCAGTAATGTAATCTGATTACATTCAGTTACTTTTAGATTACTTTCCCCTTAAGATACATTAGAATAAGACAGAAATGTATGTTACCAATTAAACAACATCTATTACAGGATAAATCAAAGTTAATGTTTACATAGCAGGCCATATACAGTTGAAGTCGGAAGTTTACATACACCTTAGCCAAATACATTTAAACTCAGTTTTTCACAATTCGTGACATTTAATCCTAGTAAAAATTCCCTCTTAGGTCAGTTAGGATCACCACTTTATTTTAAGAATGTGAAATGTCAGAATAATAGTTGAGAGAATTATTTATTTCAGCTTTTATTTATTTCATCACATTCCCAGTGGGTCAGAAGTTTACATACACTCAATTAGTATTTGGTAGCATTGCCTTTAAATTGTTTAACTTGGGTCAAACGTTTCAGGTAGCCTTCCACAAGCTTCCCACAATAAATTGGGTGAATTTTGGCCCATTCCTCCTGACAGAGCTGGTGTAACTGAGTCAGGTTTGTAGGCCTCCTTGCTCGCACACGCTTTTTCAGTTCTGCCCACACATTTTCTATGGGATTGAGGTCAGGGCTTTGTGATGGCCACTCCAATACCTTGACTTTGTTGTCCTTAAGCCATTTTGCCACAACTTTGGAAGTATGCTTGGGGTCAGTGTCCATTTGGAAGACCCATTTGCGACCAAGCTTTAACTTCCTGACTGATGTCTTGAGATGTTGCTTCAATATTTCCACATATTTTTCCTTCGTCATGATGCCATATATTTTGTGAAGTGCACCAGTCCCTCCTGCAGCAAAGCAACCCCACAACATGATGCTGCCACCCCTGTGCTTCACGGTTGGGATGGTGTTATTCGGCTTGCAAGCCTCCTCCTTTTTCCTCCAAACATAACGATGGTCATTATGGCCAAACAGTTCTATTTTAGTTTCATCAGACCAGAGGACATTTCTCCAAAAAGTACGATCTTTGTCCCCATGTGCAGTTGCAAATCGTAGTCTGGCTTTTTTATGGCGGTTTTGGAGAAGTGGCTTCTTCCTTGCTGAGCAGCCTTTCAGTTTATGACAATATAGGACTCGTTTTACTGTGGATATAGATACTTTTGTACCTGTTTCCTCCACCATCTTCACAACGTCCTTTGCTGTTGTTCTGGGATTGATTTGCACTTTTCGCACCAAAGTACATTCATCTCTAGGAGACAGAACACGTTTCCTTCCTGACTGCGTGGTCCCATGGTGTTTATACATGTGTACTATTGTTTGTACAGATGAACGTGGTACCTTCAGGCGTTTGGAATTTGCTCCCAAGGATGAACCAGACTTGTGGAGGTCTACAATCTTTTTTCTGAGGTCTTGGCTGATTTCTTTTGATTTTCCCATGATGTCAAGCAAAGAGGCACCGAGTTTGAAGGCAGGCCTTGAAATACATCCACAGGTACACCTCCAATTGACTCAAATGATGTAAATTAGCCTATCAGAAGCTTATAAAGCAATGACATCATTTTCTGGAATTTTACAAGCTGTTTAAAGGCACAGTCAACTTAGTATATGTAAACTTCTGACCCACTGGAATTGTGATACAGTGAATTATAAGTGAAACAATCTGTGAACAATTGTTGGAAAAATGTATTGTGTCATGCACAAAGTAGATGTCCTAACCGACTTGCCAAAACTATAATTTGTTAACAAGACATTTGTGGAGTGGTTGAAAAACAAGTTTTAATGACTCCAACCTAAGTGTATGTAAACTTCCGACTTCAACTGTATGGATGTTAAATTTTACTTCATGTGTTGGTTATGTAGGCTTCTTCTAACCCATCGCTTTCTACTACAGATAATAATACAATTAAATTATATCTTTACATTAATACATATAATTTATAAGTCCAAAAATGGATGTACCAACTACAGATTGCCCCTTTTAAGTCTATCAAAAGTGTGTGAGTTTGAGAAGGTGTCCATTAGGCCTATGGATGTATTTTTTTATCAGCCCGAATTAGATTGAGTAATAAAAGCCATACTTTTATTCCATAGACTGGGATCTGCACTATGCAGCTGTTGCAAGAGCGCATTTTTTCACTGGCTGTTCACTGGTTTCAAAAACAATGATTGATAGGCAGCTTAAACTTCTTGAATTCAATCATTATTGGGTTAAAATATACATTTAGATTTGTGAACAGCCGTCCACAACAACCAAATCAAATCTAATTTTATGTGTCACATACACATGGTTAGCATATGTTAATGCGAGTGTAGCGAAATGCTTGTGCTTCTAGTTCCGACCATGCAGTAGTATCTAACAAGTAATCTAACAATTTCACAACAACTACCTTATACACACAAGTGTAAAGGAATGAATAAGAATATGTACATATAAATATATGGATGAGCGATGGCCGAACGGCATAGGCAAGATGCAGTAGATGGTATAGAGTACAGTATATACATATGAGATGAGTAATGTAGGATATGTAACATTATATAAAGTGGCATTGTTTAAAGTGGCTAGTGATACATTTATTACATCCAATTGTTAATTATTAAAGTGGCTAGAGATTTGAGTCAGTATGTTGGCAGCAGCCACTCAATGTTAGTGATGGCTGTTTAACAGTCTGATGGCCTTGAGATAGAAGCTGTTTTTCAGTCTCTCGGTCCCAGCTTTGATGCACCTGTACTGACCTTGCCTTCTGGATGATAACGGGGTGAACAGGCAGTGGCTTGGGTGGTTGTTGTCCTTGAGGATCTTTTTGGCCTTCCTGTGACATCGGGTGGTGTAGGTGTCCTGGAGGGCAGGTAGTTTACCCCTGGTGATGTGTGCAGACCTCACTACCCTCTGGAGAGCCTTACGGTTGTGGGCGGAGCAGTTGCCGTACCAGGCGGTGATACAGCTCGACAGGATGCTCTCGATTGTGCATCTGTAGAAGTTTGTGAGTGTTTTTCGTGACAAGCCGAATTTCTTCAGCCTCCTGGAGGTTGAAGAGGCGCTTTTGCGCCTTCTTCACCACGCTGTCTGTGTGGGTGGACCATTTCAGTTTGTCTGTGATGTGTACGCCGAGGAACTTAAAACTTTCCACCTTCTCCACTACTGTCCCGTCGATGTGGATAGAGGGGTGCTCCCTCTGCTTTTTCCTGAAGTCCACGATCATCTCCTTTGTTTTGTTGACGTTGAGTGAGAGGTTATTTTCCTGACACCACACTCAGAGGGCCCTCACCTCCTCCCTGTAGGCCGTCTCGTCGTTGTTGGTAATCAAGCCTACCACTGTAGTGTCGTCTGCAAACTTGATGATTGAGTTGGAGGCGTGCTTGGCCACGCAGTCATGGGTGAACAGGGAGTACAGAAGAGGGCTGAGAACGCACCCTTGTGGGGCCCCAGTGTTGAGGATCAGCGGGGTGGAGATGTTGTTTCCTACCCTCACCACCTGGGGGCGGCCCGTCAGGAAGTCCAAGACCCAGTTGCATAGGGCAGGGTCGAGACCTAGGGTCTCGAGCTTAATGACGAGTTTGGAGGGTACTATGGTGTTAAATGCTGAGCTGTAGTCGATGAACAGCATTCTTACATAAGTATTCCTCTTGTCCAGATGGGTTAGGGCAGTGTGCAGTGTGATTGCGATTGCGATTGCGTCGTCTGTGGACCTATTGGGACGGTAAGCAAATTGGAGTGGGTCTAGGGTGTCAGGTAGGATGGAGGTGATATGATCCTTGACTAGTCTCTCAAAGCACTTCATGATGAAGGAAGTGAGTGCTACGGGGCGATAGTCATTTAGCTCAGTTACCTTAGCTTTCTTGGGAACAGGAACAATGGTGGCCCTCTTGAAGCATCTGGGAACAACACACTGGGATAATGATTGATTGAATATGTCCGTAAACACACCAGCCAGCTGGTCTGCGCATGCTCTGAGGACGCGGCCAGGGATGCCATCTGGGCCGACAGCCTTGCGAGGGTTAACACGATTAAATGTTTTACTCACATTGGCTGCGGTGAAGGAGAGCCCGCAGGTTTTGGTAGCGGGCCGTGTCGGTGGCACTGTATTGTCCTTAAAGCGAGCAAAGAAGTTGTTCAGTTGTCTGGGAGCAAGACATCGTGGTCTGCGACGGGGCTGGAATTCTTTTTGTAGTCCGTGATTGACTGTAGACTATAATCTGTACGGCGCAAATAGCTAAATGAGAGAGCAGCACATGTGATTCACATTTGGGTGGCAGGTAGCCTAATGGTGAGAGCGTTGGGCCAGTAACTGAAACGGTGCTAGATTGAATCCCCGAGCTGACAAGGTAAAAAATATGTCGTTCTGCCCCTGAACAAGGCAGTTAACCCACTGTTCCTAGGCCGTCATTGTAAATAAGAATGTGTTCTTAACTGACTTGCCTAGTTAAATAAAGGTTAAATAAATAAAAATCTGTGCTATGTAGATATATACAATAAGTGATATCCATATTGCTGTAGACTACACCACTGCTGTCATCCTTACCTCCAAGTGTTTATTCAAATTGGATAATCTTTGGATGCCGACAGCAATCACACCATTGGAAGACATAACTTGGACTGTAGCCTACAAAAGCCCATTCCTGCTCTCTTCCCGTGATCCAGCAAACACATTTGGTGTGTCATTACAGTGGTCTCTGATTTGTGGTCAGACTCGCTCAGATGGAACAAACTTAAACTTGAGCCTTTTTGCAATGCTGATTTGAATGTCATTGAGAAAACAGAAAAGTGTCAAAGATTTTTTTTTGCAAACATTCTTTCTGAATTTAAAAGTAATACTCAAAGTAATCATCTAGTTTTTCAAAAGTAAATATTTTTGCTTGTAACGTAACGGATTAGAGTTACCGTTTTTTTGTAATCCCTTACATGTAATGGATTACATGTAATACGTTACTCCCCAACCCTGGCTATCAGTACACTCATAACAACCTAAGCATTATGAAACTTATATTCAATCAAATAAGTCTCACCTATCAAAATAGCAATTCACTTTTAACTTGACCAAAATCGACATTCATTGCCCCCCATACAAAAAACTCTTCACTTGGCCTGCTTAACGCTATAAGCGTTAAAGAACAACTGCCCCTAAAAACCAACTACTCATTTAGAAAACAGCCTATGCGGCATCGATGAGTCAAATATTTATTCTACTGTAAAAATTGACTGCAAAGTGTAAATAGGATCATTTCTGTCATAATGTCAGTCTTGCCCAAAGCTGAATTTTGTGAGAATAGTGGTTGTGACTGCATCACAACGTAAATTAAGGTTGGCAGCACACAAGTTGTCATCAACTCTGACTTTGGATATCCCTACGTGGCTAGTTAGGGACCATAAGGGACCAATAGTAAATTACACAATGTACATGACAATATGTTAAAATTCCTGACTTAAAAACCTCAAACCAACTATAAATTGTAGAAATTCATGTACAAATATTGAAAGCATTTAATGAGAACCAAAAGGTGTGCAACATGAAAATATTATCTAATTTACGTTGTGTAATTTATTGTCCGTTCCCTAACTAGCCCTGAAGATTCAAACCAGTGTCGCACACCGGCCTTCTGAAGCCAATTGGCTAAATATTTTGGAAACTATTCCCACCTGCGAATACACACGAGACACCCACTTCAAACCACACCCTGAAACCAACTCAAGTTAGAATTCAGTCATGGCCGCTAGCATTTCTTAATGAACCAAATCTAAAATGAGGCCAATCAGGAAGTGTAGTCGCCCTTTAAGCAGACCAAGTCTGCTTAATCTGTGTGGACAATTCAGGCGAAGTCGATTCTCTCATTTCACCTCTTCCTCTCTGTCTTTGTTCCGCTTTCTTTGCTGTACTTTTCTGAAAAGTGTGGTTGTTTTTTTATTACACAATGTCATAATACACTATGAAAGTCCAGCCTACTTCCTGGATCATGTCCCGTACTGTTTTTGAATGGAATTCAAGATTATATCATAAAATTCATAAAAACGTGCTAATTTAAGATATATGTAAATTATATTTGTGGATTAATTTACTTCTTCCTGATGCCTTTCATTAATGTTTTCGATTGCATTTTCTTTTTCTAATCGAAAACCTTTATAAAAGGCATTGGGTATAAGTAAATTAATCCACAAATACAAAAATATAAATTCAGAGTCCTTGACTTTTTCCACATTTTGTTATGCTAGCCTTATTTTAAAATGGATTAAATATAAAAAATTCCTCAGCAATCTGCACACAAAACCCCATAATAACAAGGTGAAAACAGGTTTATAGAAATGTTTCCATTGATCATCCTTGAGATGTTTCTACAACTTGATTGGAAATGTAATTGATTGGACATGATTTAGAAAAGCACACACCTGTCTATATAAGGTCCCATAGTTGACAGTGCATGGCAGAGCAAACACCAAGCCATGAGGTCAAAGGAATTGTCCATAGAGCTCGAGACAGGATTCTCTAACCTTCATTTAACTAGGCAAGTCAGTTAAGAACAAATTCTTATTTACACTGACGGCCTACCCCGGCCCAACCCGGACGACGCTGGGCCAATTGTGCGTCACCCTATGGGACTCCCAATCACTAAAGTGTTTAGTGTCGATTGTGTCGAGGCACAGATGTGGGGAAGGGTACCAAAACATTTCTGCAGCATTGAATGTCTCCAAGAACACAGTCATTCTTAAATGGAAAATGTTTGGAACCACCAAGACTCTTCCTAGAGCTAGCCACCCGGCCAAACTGAGCAATTGGGGGAAAAGGGCCTTGGTCAGGGAAGTGACCAAGAACCCAATGGTCACTCTGACAGAGCTCCAGAGTTCCTCTATGGAGATGGGAGAACCTTCCAGAAGGACAACCATCTCTGCAGCACTCCACCAATCAGGCCTTTATGGTAAAGTGGCCAGACCTAAGCCACTCCTCAGTCAAAGACACGACAGCCCGCTTGGAGTTTTCCAAAAGGCACCAAAAGACTCTCAGACCACGAGAAACAAGATTCTCTGGTCTGATGAAACCAAGATTGAACTCTTTAGCCTGAATGCCAAGCGTCACGTCTGGAGGAAACCTAGCACCATCCTTACGGTGAAGCATGATGGTGGCAGCATCATGCTGTGGGGATGTTTCTCAGCAGCACTGACAGGGAGACTAGTTAGGATCAAAGCAAAGATGAACGGAGCAAAGTTCAGAGAGATCCTTGATGAAAACCTGCTCTAGAGCCCTTAGGACCTCAGACTGGGGAGCAGGTTCACCTTTCAACAGGCACACAATGCAAATAGTCTGGGTAGCCATTTGATTACCTGTTCAGGAGTCTTATGGCTTGGGGGTAAAAACTGTTGAGAAGCCTTTTTGTCCTAGACTTGGCACTCCGGTACCGCTTGCCATGCGGTAGTAGAGAGAACAGTCTATGACTGGGGTGGCTGGGGTCTTTGACAATTTTTAGGGCCTTTCTCTGACACCGCCTGGTGTAGAGGTCCTGGATGGCAGGCAGCTTAGCCCCAGTGATGTACTGGGCCGTACGCACTACCCTCTGTAGTGCCTTGCGGTCAGAGGCCGAGCAATTGCCGTACCAGGCAGTGATGCAACCAGTCAGGATGATCTCGATGTTGCAGCTGTAGAACCTTTTGAGGATCTCAGGACCTATGCCAAATCTTTTTAGTTTCCTGAGGGGGAATAGGCTTTGTCGTGCCCTCTTCACGACTTGGTGTGTTTGGACCATTCTAGCTTGTTGTTGATGTGGACACCAAGGAACTTGAAGATACAGCCCCGTCAATGAGAATGGGTGCGTGCTCGGTCCTCCTTTTCCTGTAGTCCACAATCATCTCCTTAGTCTTGGTTACGTTGAGGGAGAGGTTGTTATTCTGGCACCACCCGGCCAGGTCTCTGACCTCCTCCCTATAGGCTGTCTCGTTGTTGTTGGTGATCAGGCCTACCACTGTTGTGTCGTCTGCAAACTTAATGATGGTGTTGGAGTCGTGCCTGGCCATGCAGTCGTGGGTGAACAGGGAGTACAGGAGGGGACTGAGCACGCACCCCTGGGGAGCTCCAGTGTTGAGGATCAGCGTGACAGATGTGTTGCTATCTACCCTCACCACCTGGGAGCGGCCCGTCAGGAAGTCCAGGATCCAGTTGCAGAGGGAGGTGTTTAGTCCCAGGATCCTTAGCTTAGTGATGAGCTTTGAGGGTACTATTGTGTTGAACGCTGAGCTGTAGTCAATGAATAGCATTCTCACATAAGTGTTCCTTTTGTCCAGGTGGGAAAGGGCAGTGTGGAGTGCAATAGAGATTGCATCATCTGTAGATCTGTTTGGGCGGTATGCAAATTGGAGTGGGTCTAGGGTTTCTGGGATAGTGGTGTTGATGTGAGCCATTACCAACCTTTCAAAGCACTTCATGGCTACAGACGTGACTGCTACGGGTCTGTAGTCATTTAGGCAGGTTGCCTTTGTGTTCTTGGGCACAGGGACTATGGGGGTCTGCTTGAAACATGTTGGTGTTACAGACTCAATCAGGGACATGTTTAAAATGTCAGTGAAGACACCTGCCAGTTGGTCAGCACATGCCCGGAGCACACGTCCTGGTTATCCGTCTGGCCCCACAGCCTTGTGTATGTTGACCTGTTTAAAGGTCTTACTCACGTCGGCTACAGAGAGCGTGACACACAGTCGTCTGGAACAGCGGATGCTCTCATGCATGCCTCAGTGTTGCTTGCCTCGAAGCGAGAATTGAAGTCATTTAGCTTGTCTGGTAGGCTCATGTCACTGGGCAGCTCGCGGTTGTGCTTCCCTTTGTAGTCTGTAATAGTTTGCAAGCCCTGCCACATAAGATGAGCGTCGGAGCCAGTGTAGTATGATTCAATCTTAACCCTGTATTGACGCTTTGCCTGTTTGATGGTTCGTCGCAGGGCATAGCAGGATTTCTTGTAAGCTTCCGGGTTAGAGTCCCGCACCTTGAAAGCGGCACCTCTACCCTTTAGCTCAGTGCGAATGTTGCCTGTAATCCATGGCTTCTGGTTGGGGTATGTACGTACAGTCACTGTGGGGACGACGTCCTCGATGCACTCATTGATAAAGCCAGTGACTGATGTGGTGTACTCCTCAATGCCATCGGAGGAATCCCGGAACATGTTCCAGTCTGTGATAGCAAAACAGTCCTGTAGTTTAGCATCTGCTTCATCTGACCACTTTTTATAGACCGAGTCACTGGTGCTTCCTGCTTTAATTTTTGCTTGTAAGCAGGAATAAGGAGGATAGAGTTGTGGTCGGATTTACCAAATGGAGGGCGAGGGACAGCTGTGTACGTGTCTCTGTGTGTGGAGTACAGGTGATCTAGAATTGTTTTCCCTCTGGTTGCACATTTAACAAGTTGATAGAAATTTGGTAGAACTGATTTAAGTTACCCTGCATTAAAGTCTCCGGCCACTCCGCCTCTGGGTGAGTGGATTCCTGTTTGCTTATTTCCTTATACAGCTGACTGAGTGCGGTCTTAGTGCCAACATCTGTCTGTGGTGGTAAATAAACAGCCACGAAAAGTATAGCTGAAAACTCTCTAGGCAAGTAGTGTGGCCTGCAATTTCTCACAATATACTCTACTTCAGGAGAGCAAAATCTAGAGACTTCCTTAGATTTCGTACATTCAGCCACGATTCCGTGAAACATAGGATGTTACAGTTTTTGATGTCCCGTTGGTAGGATATTCGTGATCGTACCTCGTCTAATTTATTGTCCAATGATTGCACGTTGGCGAGTAGTATTGACGGTAGCGGCAGCTTTCCCAATCGCCTTCTCCGGGTCCTGACCAAGCATCCGGCTTTGTCCTCTGTACCTGCGTCGCTTCCTCTTGTAAATAGCGTGGATGTCTTCGTCTAGATTACAGCATACATGCAGCACATATGGTAAAATGTACAGTGCTTTGTGTCTATATTAAAAATAATAGTTTCCAATTGTGGTTGAGCACACAAATAAATGCATCTTTACAAACAGCCCAACTGTTATTTTCTGATTTAATGTAAATAATTGGATGAGGTAATTTTGCCTAACATAGAGGTCTTGCAAATGTTATGCAAACGTTGTACTAGTACTTGACTGAGAATACGTTTAGCTAAAGCTCCTTAGGAATGGCATTATTGTAAACTTGCTTATGGCGTTGCAATTTTGTACTCCATTTAGGAGTGTCACTGACAGGGCTGAGATTACTCTTTTGGACTTTAATCCCTACACAAACACACTCACCTTCAATTACAAAATATTCGCTCTGGAAAAATATAGTTTTTCCTTGAGTCATTTGACACCACGTTGGAAGTGTAACACACAAAATACTATCTCAAGGTGAGAAGGACATTATGAAACATACTTGCTGTTCTGGGAAACATGGCGGTAAAAGTATCCAGTTGTAAATTATATATAATGAGGTCTTTTCTCCATCTGAACCCTTTATAAAAGAACTGTGGCAAAAACAAGACATCCCTTATTGTCAAACCAAAACCAAGCAATGACAGGGATTCACAGTTAAAAATGTGGTGGTGTGTCCAGTAAAAAAACTGCAAAGTACTTATGTTCCAAACATATAGTGTCTTCTGAAAGTATTCACACCCCGACTTTTTTCAAATTTTGTCCAACTGAATTTAAAATTGATTAAACTGAGATTTGTCACTGGCCTACACAAAGTGGAATAATGTATTTTAATTTTTTACAAATTAATAAAAAATGAAAAGCTGAAATATTTTGAGTCAATAAGTATTCAACCCCTTTGTTATGGCAAGCCTAAATAAGTTCAGGAGTAAAATGTTGCCTAGTCACATAAGTTGCATGGACATTGTGTGCAATAAGTGTTTAACATGATTTATGATCGACTACCTCATCTTTGTACCCCACACATGCAATTATCTGTATGGTCCCTCAGTCGAGCAGTGAATTTCAAACACCGATTCAACCAAAGACCAGGGAGGTTTTCCAATGCTCAAAAAATTTAAATAAATCACCCATTGGTAGATGGGTAAAAAATGAATAAAAGCAGACAAAAAAATATCCCTTTGAGCATGGTGAAGTTATTTATTACACTTTGGATGGTGTATCAATACACCCAGTCACTACAAAGATACAGGCGTCCTTCCTAACTGAGTTGCCGGAGAGGAAGGAAACCGCTCAGGGATTTCACCATGAGGCCAATGGTGACTTTAAAACAGCTGTAATAGTAAAAAACTGACGATGGACCAACATTGTAGTTACTCCACAAGCGGAGCTAAGCACAGGCAAAATCCTAGAAGACAACCTAGTTCAGTCTTCTTTCCACCAGACACTGGGAGATAACGTCACCTTTCAGCAGGACAATAATATAAAACACAAAGCCAAATCTACACTAGATTTGCTTACCATTTGAGTTAGGCAGAAACCCATATCTTTGCAGTGACTGCAGCGTACCACTGCTTGCTTTCCTCTGAAGCTAAGCAGGGTTGGTTGTGGTTGATCCCTGGATGGGAGACCAGACGTGGCTGGAAATGGTGTTGGAGTGCCAGGAGGCACTTCTTCCTGGTTTAAAAAAATATATATCCCAATGCAGCAGTGATTGGGGGCTTTTTCCTGGGTAGGGTACGGTCTTTCGAATGGGATGTTAAATAGGTGTCTTGACTGTCACCAAATTCCCAATCTGGCCCTCATATCATCATGGCCAACTAATCATCCCCAGCTTCTAATTGGCTCATTCACCCCCCTCTCGCCTGTAACAATTCCCTGGGTCGTTACAGTAAATGTGTTCTCAGTCAACCTACCTTGTAAAATATGGGATCAAATAAACCAAGACAGTGAATGTGGACAAGTTACAGTTTTGACTTAAAGCAATTTCATTTTCAATAAATCCACACAAATTTCTAAAAACATGTTTTCAATTTGTCATTATGGGGTATTGTGTGTAAATGGGTGAGAAAAAAAGTATTTAATACATTTTGAATTCAGGCTGTAATACAACAAAATGTGGAATAAGTCAAGGGGTATGAATACTTTAAGGCACTGTATGTACACTGTACTGGCCATCAGTGGTTGCGTTGACACAGGCAGCCCAATTCTGATATTTTTTATATACTAGTAATACGGTGTATGCTAAAGCTTAAGAAAACTGGGTCATTCAATCTGTAAGCGTTTATTCTGTCGTTACCCATTTGGTCCAAAGGGAGGTCGAGGCCTAGCTATGATGGATCAAACTATAAACCACATGAAAGACAAATGTATGAATAAAGTAACAAACATCAGTACAATACATTTTTTAGCCAGCTGTGACAATCCATCTCACCTTGCAAGTGGTCAATGGTCAACAACTTTTTTTTATCTGGAGGAAATACCCTGAAAACATTTGGTATTAAAGGTGCTACACAGGATTTAGGGGGGAAAATGTTAGCTATTGCAATTCACCTGCTTCCACATTAGGGGAGAAATTCTAGGTGTAGCACCTTTAAAATGTTTATTTCAATCTCCCTAAAATACACACCTGACTTTTGACGAAACAAACACATTATATATTAAAAAAAAAATCTAAAATATTTTATCAGAAATATCTAAAATATTTTATCAGAAATAGATCAAATGTATCAAACTATCCACTGTAAACAGTACGGACTCCAAAAAATAACCGGCAAACTTAAGTTTTGTACATTTATATTTACAAATGTTTGGTAAGAGGAACGGTGTATGAAAACAGTTCCTTTCTAAAGGAGGGGGGGACATGCTAGTCCAGCACAATGATGTCATCATCATCATCAGCTGAAGGTTGGCTCAGGCGTTGGCGCTTAGCTGAGGCCTCGCCTGTCTCAGCATCATGGAGCTTCCTCTTGTGGCCTCCTGACTCCATGCGGACATCCATAGTGCTAGAGGACAGCTCCTCCTCGTCTGAATCAACTATCAGAACGTCATTCTGTTCAGCAGGGGCTAAGAGGTGAAAGGAAAGCAAGAGAAAACAAAGTTAGATTTACCTATACCCTTTGAGAGTTTACATTCAGCTACAGAAGAAACAGCTTCATTATTCTCAGCACTATAAACAAATGGTTTAAGGACCGGACAGATTACTTATGACCAGGATTTGAATTATCTGATGTAGTCTAAAATAGTCAATTTCTGTAGACAATGTCAGTTTTGCTCACCTTTGGAAGAGGTGGATGGTTCTGCAGAGTCTTTGTTGCCATTGGCAACGTTCTTGCCCTCTTCTTGTGACCTGGTTGGGGCTTTGTCAGGGGCGTCACCCACCACCTCAAATTCCACATCCTTCTCCAAGTCTTCACTTTTTCAGCAGAAATACATTTACGTTAGGGAAATACAAAAGGTGAATACAAAAGGCCTATACAGCACACAGAGAAATGCATCCTTCTCTTACCAGTGAATCACATTAACCAGGAGTGTGTAATCCTGCAGAAAGTCATCCACTTGCAGACGGCTGCCATTTCGAATCCCAAAGTCAGACAGGAACTTGCAGTTGTTTGCTATGAGAAGAGAATGGTGCATGAAAAGATTTGTATACTGATGATAATAAGAGAGTACACCGTTTAGGGGTGGAACGGTTAATCGAATAGCCGAACAGACGTTAGTATTGGATTATTTGAGAGTATTTATGTTGTTTTAAGCTGATAGAAGTGCAACGCGGTTGTCTGCTGCAATAGCCCTCTACAAGGTGCGGGAAACTTTCCACAGGGATGCTGGCCCATGTTGACTCCAATACTTCCCCACAGTTGTGTCAAGTTGGCTGGATGTCCTTTGGGTGATTGTCCATTCTTGATACACATGGGAAACTATTGAGCGTGAAAAACCCAGCAGCGTTGCAGTTCTTGACATAAACCGGTACGCCTGGGCTGGCACCTGCTACCATACCCCTTTCAAAAAGGCACTTAAATCTTTGTCTTGCCCATTCACCATCTGAATGACACACATACACAAGCCATATCTCAATTGTTTCAAGGTATAAAAAATATTATTTAACCTGTCTCCTACTCAATCTTCACGGCGCAAACTGGTTTTGTTACCCTCTAAATGTAATGTAGATGCTTGAGTTGAATAGTTCACTGGTATTTTTCCACAGCTGTCCAGTAACCTCTTCATACACTGCACAAAGGAGAGATTTGTTATTCACTCCCATCTTTACTGCACTAAAGGTCCAAGCAGGCTGAATTGTTGTTCAGGATGTTTAGGCTCTAAAGATCATACCACTCACCTATTTTAAGACACATAGGCTGTGATAACTGGTTAGAACCTGTTTTTGTGTGTGTTAATGCTTTAAGGGAGTAGAGCTGAGAATCTCTTATGTAAGCTTGCCTCCCTCTTGGAGGGGTAAGCAGTTATTTGTGTAGACAAGGACGGGGAGTGCCTCAATTAGCCTTGCTAGCTAGCTGGCTAACTTTGTACGTCAAATCGACGTAAAGTACTGTGGCAAGAAAAAGTATGTGAACACTTTGGAATTATCTGGAGTCACAACAAACAGTGTGCTTAAACTAATAACAAATTGTATTTTTCTTGTCTACATTGAATACATAATTTAAACATTCACAGTGTAGGTTGGGAAAAGTATGTGAAACCCTAGGCTAATGACTTCTCCAAAAGCTAATTTGAGTCAAATTTGAGTTTGCTATTCACAAGAAGCATTGCCTGATGTGAACGATGTATAAAACAAAAAGAGATCTCAGAAGACCCAAGATTTAGAATTGTTGACTTGCATTGACGGAGAAATGAATTCCCAAGTTTATAAAGACATTTTACAGGAGAATGTAAGGCTATCTGTCCGCCAATTGAAGCTAAACAGAAGTTGGGTGATGTAACGACGGCTTAAACACAGAAGTAAAACAGAATGGCTTCAGAAGAAAATATGCCTTCTGGAGTGGCCCAGTCAGAGTCCCGACCTCAACCCAACTGAGATGCTGTGTCTGGTGTGAACCGCTCAACAGAGCGGTCCACACCAGACATCCCAAGAATATTGCTGAACTGAAACAGTTTAGTAGAGAGGAAAAGTCCAAAATTCCTCCTGACCGTTGTGCAGGTCTGATCCATAACTACAGAAAACATTTGGTTGAGGTTATTGCTGCCAAAGGAGGGTCAACCAGTTATTAAAACCAAGGGTTCACATACTTTTCCCACCCTGCTCTGTGAATGTTTACACGGTGTGTTCAATAAAGACATGAAGACGTATAATTGTGTGTTATTAGTTTAAGCAGACTGTTTGTCTATTGTTGTGATGTAGATGAAGATGAGATATAATTTTATGACCAATTTATGCAGAAATCCAGGTAATTCCAAAGGGTTCACATACTTTCTTGCCACTGTAGTTAAAACAGGCACTATCAGATGGTATGACAGAACCTATAGCAGCAAGTTTGTCAAACTAGCATGACTACGGCTACTTTCGGTCTCTGTCTATCCATCCCATCTCACATATACCGGCCCCTGCCCTTCCCCCGCGAGTTGCGCAGCAAACGAGCTGTTTTACAAAAAACATGCATTTCCACTATCTGAAAGAATGTCACATGATATTATTCAAACAGTACAAATATTTCAAATGCAAATCCTTAATACAGTGGAGTGCAATATGCAGTCCTCTACTGCTCTCCTTTGGGACAGTCTGATAATATTCTGTGGTTGTCTCATACCTTCAGTTTCACCCTCCTCAGAGGAGATAAGGATTGTCCCTTTCCCATCCTCGATCTGCACATCTGGCGCCACCATCCCAAACTTCTCCTTTAATATCTAACACAAAGAAACAAGAATCTTTAGCTGAACACATGGATATGCTGATCACATTTCACTGTCATGATGTTTGCAACAACGAAACAAACAAGATCGGTTTTGTTTAGATTTTACATGCAACCCTCTAAATTAACCCTCTAGTCAATATCTACATGGCTTCATCTCTGCCTCCGGGGTGAAAAATGTCAGTCTGTGCGTTTGTCTAGCTTTATCAGTCTGACTAATCATGGTTACATGCAAAAAGGAGCCAGAGAGGAATGCATTACCTTGTCTTGAAGGGCCAGCACAAGAGTTTTGTGCACATCCAGTTTGACTGTGACTTCTGGCTTGCTGGCGCACACATAACAGTTGGCACTGGGGGGGTCCAAAGCACACGGAACCAGCAGCTTTTTCCTGGGGTTGGGCTGCTTGTTCAGGAAGATCTAAGAAGACAATACAGGAATGGACATTGGACTAGGTTTTATATCACATTAGATATACACTAAACAGCCATTAGTTGCCATGAAATTAGGTTCAGGTTCAATGAAATTAAATTTAAGACCAAGGCTTTTTTAATGGCACTTGGAATGCAATTTAATACCAACTTGGTGTCTGCTCGCACCACACACGTGACAATATTCCTCTTCAGAAATGGGCACATATTGGCAAAAAAGCTAGTATTTTTTTAAGGCTGACTCTTTCACCAAAAGGCTATAGCCTACATGTCTTATATTATTAGGCAGGTGTGGCATTTTAGGCTTACTGATGTAGCATAGTGGCTAGGCTATAGATGGGTAAAGCATGGGGTTGCCCATCTGCATTTGTTTAGGATACCCCGATGGGCTAATCATTTTTATAACTTTTATTTAACTAGGCAAATCTTTAAGAACAAATTCTTATTTACAATTACGGCCTAACCCTGCCAAACCCTAACCCGGACGACGCTGGGCCAATTGTGTGCCGCCCTATGGGACGCCAAACTAAGTGTTCAGAATTTTGGCTTCGATACCAAAACCAGCCTAGTATAATGATACTCAATATCATGATACCACTGTGAAAAAATGCCTTAAAGTCAAATATACAGCACTGTTACTCTCCATCTAGGCCACACAGGAGTCAGATTAACAAGGTCCTGTTGAGCAGTGTGTTAGAGTACAGCTGGAACAAAAGTCTACACACTCAATAGCTATAACATTAGCCTGCAACCAAAAAGTCTAATAAATAATTCCTTAATTCCATGAATCAGGTATAAAATGGCTATACATCGAAGCAAGGTAGCTAAGCGGGAGAGCTCTAGACTGACTTTTTCCAGTGCCAAGTAAAACCTGACAGAAGTTAGATATTTCAACTAACACGTTCAGGGAAGGCATGATGGATATTTTTATGTGCAGCATGTCAAAACAGTATCCAGAATAATAACATTTATATTTGGCTCTTTAGAGAGATTAACTTGCCTGCATTGTTTGTGCATACTGGCCTAGGCCATGCCTATATGCTACATAATTCAAATCAAATGTTATGGTCACATGCACCGAATACAACAGGTGTAGAATTTACAGTGAAATGCTTTCTTCTGATCCCTTTTCAACAATGCAGAGTTAAAAAATTATAAAAATAGTAACAAGAGGAATGATCAATGCCAAGCGTGGCTGGATTGGTGTAAAGTTCACCGCCACTGGACTCTGGAAACGCATTCTCTGGGAGTGATGAATCACGCTCCACCATCCGGCAGTCCAACAGACAAATCTGTGTTTGGTGGATGCCAGGAGAACACTACCTGCCGAATGCATTGTGCCAACTGTAAAGTTTGGTGGAGGAGGAATAATGGTCTGGGGCCGTTTTCCATGGTTTGGGCTAGGCCCCTTAGTTCCAGTGAAGGGAAATCTTAACGCTACTGCATTCAATTACATTCTAGACAATTATGTGCTTCCAACTCTGTGGAAGGCCCTTTCCTGTTTCATGAAATTGCCGTGTACAAAGCGAGGTCCATACAGAAATGGTTTTGCGAGATTGGTGTGGAAGAAGTTCACTGGCCTGCCGCGCCCTTGACTTTTTAAAAACCCAGTTACACTGCAACCATCCCGGCTACTATTACAGGGAATTATACAAAATGACAGGCAGGTAAGAAGGCTGCAACAAAACCGTTCCTCCCCAAATGTATTTTGGGTACTTAAAATTATATGAGTTTTGAAAATAGTTCCCCATTCCTATTGTCAAACTTCCCCTGGGTTGTATTTATTAGTCGCACACCAGCAAAACGTTTATCAACGGAAGCAGTTAGAGATCCAAATGGAAGACTCTTTGCAAAGTTTATTGGACAAGTTCAGGTTAGTCCGGTTCCTAGTTAATATGACAAAATGTTTGGCGGCTTAGAACCACCCTTAGCAGAAAGGATCCTGATTTCTCACCGTGCGACACTGCTCCACATCTCCTGAAAGAATCTTCAGTGCCTCCAGCACTATGAGGCCAGCAATGACTGCATTGGTCGTGGCAATCGCTGGGATGATGTTCCCTGCCATGGCTGCAAGGAACAATTTACAACATGTCAAAACAGCTTACTAGGAAACAATTTAAATCAAAAGTAAAATCACTTGTATTAATCTTTATTAATAATAGTCAAAATAACACTTAACATTTTTTATTTTACAAACACTAGACAGCTTTCACCCAATTACCCACACTTGATGTCAAAACGGCTCTTCATTTTCATGCTGAAAATATACATGCGCAAGTTGGCGGCTGCTGTCACAAAGTCCATCGCTGGAGGGTCATCCTAGCAACAAGAGGAAGACAGTCAAATGGACTGCCAAAGAACTTGCAATGCAACTTCAAGCTTAAACTATGAGAGCATCACCTCCTCCGGTCTGTTGTACCGTGATAATATATTGTGTTCCAGTTTAGACCCTGCAGTTACCCATCCAAATCCATTCCCTGTGTGTCCTCACCTTGTCCCACACAAGCTCTGCTCCATCCCCTTTGTCAGCCAGCATGGAGCGCAGGGTTTCCACGCTGCGAGAGAAGAGCTGGCAGTAGCCTGCCACACCCAACACCTGCTGGTCCTTCAATCCCGTCCCAGTCACCTCCTGGGGACACACTATCACACAACCAGAGAGAGAGAAAAAAAAATACAAACCTAAAGCTCAAAGCTACTATAACAAGACCAGAAAATGAATCAGAAAATCTTCAAATTCAATTCGTATTAGAAGATTCTAATTCAATTTCTTTGAATTAGAGAAAAAAAAAGTCAAATTCTAATTGGAGCAATATAATATAGGATGCTAATATCTTACCAAGTTTCTGATGCGTAAGCCAATCCAGAGGCAGTGGAGCTTTCCTCTTCTTCCACAGCTTGTCCATGGTCAGGAGGTACTGGATGTCATCTTTAAAAAGCTGGAGGACCACACAAATATAGTCATAGACTGTAGCCATTTCTATACATTTTAATACCCATAGCTTAGGGTAATAAGCTGCTTGACAACAAGACATGGGGCCACATTCAAGCAGTCCTCTAGTAAATGCTTGTTCACCCTTAAGCCTACAGTACCTTGTTGAAGAGTTTGACTGGGTCGTAGCCGGTGGAACGTGCCCAGTCCTTAGTGGACACACGTTTGATGTCTCCATCCTGGTCAGATGCTGTGGCTCGGGCTTCAGTGTCTGCAGGGTTCCCTGGGAATAGGCGACAAATATCCAATGGCATATATTATCACCCCAATGAAGCCCAGCGTACACACGACTCAGTCTCACTCCTCTGGTTCATGGAGGCCAGGGAGAGTGGCAGTTGAAGAATGTTCAAGTGTTTGGTTATACTCACATGAAAGCTCTGGGTCAGCTGTGTCAGGGGACACCTCTTGATCTGCATCTTCCTCTCCAAAGAGCTGGCTGAGGTGGAGATGAAGACAGAACAGGATCGTTAATAACATGGATGTCATCTCAACCAACCTGATAGCAATAACAGATCTCGCCAGGAATCCCATCATTAACCCCCCATTGGGTAAAATGAATAATCATGATCTATTTCTCTATTGTTTACTACCAGAGAGATACAAGCACTTCACTAGACTTACTTGAAGAGGTACTTGGCCCACACTATGCAATGTATGGGCTCAGAGGGGGTGTTGCGAATGGTGCAGCCAGGGAATGTTTTCTGTGTGGGTTTGGGCTGGCACTCATAGCACTCAGTAAGACCCTGTAGTGTGTAAAAGCAAGAGGGAGGTGGTTGTTATGTGTTATATTGGTGCTGAACATTAACAATTGGATGAACGGTTGTGGTTGACAACTACACACATATGTGATTCACAATCAAATTGTAAAACTCATCCGAGACACTCATCCTTTGAGATGTGTTTTTAATCTGTCTTACCTTCTTAATAACGGTCACCTGACCAAGGTAGCCAGCTGTGCCACTCTCAATAAGGGGAATGTCAGCTGCAAGACACATCCTGTTCACATGGTTACGAGCCGCTGCACGGAAGAAAAGATTCAGCTGGCAGCAATGTTCCCTCAAAAAAGGAAGCAATCACTCCCCCCTATCGCTGACTACAAATGATCTTTAACTGGGCTAATAACTCACTAACTAGAAAAAAAAGATATTAACAAAATGTGCACACCTGTCTACATGCAGCTCTCACTTTGATCCCAAAACAAGCACATCTACTCAGGACCACAGCTGTAAAGACAGTCCAGATCAAAATAAATGGCACAGATCCATTATTTGCACCGATCTATTTGCAAATATGCCTACTGCAGCTCTGCTTGATTATGCCGCACCGGTCTGTGTAGAGTACGGACTGAGTAGTATGTCAATGCAATAGAATCCTACTCCGATGCGTTCTGCCTACAACAAAATCTCTTGCACAGTTCGTTTTGCATACTTAACCTTGCATAGTTTGTTTGGTTTCAGTATGTTGCATTGAAAGTGGCTTATATTGCATTGATTCAATCACAACTGCCAGAGTAATGGGAAACAGTGTTAACAGGGAAAACTAGAAAGTTGTGTGAAGTTCAATCTCGAGCTTCTCCCCATGGGCTTATATTTCTTCTGTGTGGCAGTCCATGGGAGCTGTACGGCAGTCTCGGGCTACTATGTGCAGCTTAGACGGAACGTTGGCTGGCGGTAAGACAAGGACCATAATAATTGGGAAAAGATACCAAATATACTCTACAGACAGACAAATTGACTAGGGATCAGTATTGAGGGTTTCATTAGGAAGGCATGAGATACCACTATACCTCGATTGTCCAAGGCATTCATGACAAGCATGAAGCTCCTGAAGAATTCCACGTTGTAATCTGGACTGGGAAGGACAAACGGACCAAGGATACCTCAGTTTTCCCATCAGCAACTCATGGTGACACAAACAATAAAAGATCATATGCACAAAGAACAACCATGCACAGTAGCTAGTTGACTTACTTCATGATGCTGTCATGGTAGGCCGTGATATTGGCAGTAGGACAGAATTGCAGCACACTCTCTTTGGCCACCTGCAAGAGAGCCACAAGTTCATATATAGCAGGGGTTGGCAACAGGCAGCCCCCAAGAGTTTTTAGTAACAAAATAAAAAATACATAATAAATAAAATAAACTTAGCTTTGGGTCAAAAAGCCTAAAATCACCTGTTGTTCAGCTTAAAACAATTTTGATTTAGGAAATCTGTTCCCAAGTATTCCCACAAATAAAAAGAGACATGTGATTGTGTCTCAATGTAATCAAGGTATGAAATTATTGTTATTTTCAAATACAATCTATTTTGAGGCTTAATTGTGGTATTTTGCAATGAGCAAATTATTATAAGTATGTTCCGGCAACGCGACTATCGGCTCTGGGGGAAAAAATAAAAATCAGCCTGCTCTGAATCTAGTTGCCTACCCCTGACATAGTACTCTGGTTGTATAGCTACATAGCCTACAGCAAAAGTGAGAATGGACCAAAAGGATCAAGCGGTGATGCATGTTTGTGAAAAGAAACAAAATGGTCCCCTACCTGAGCCTTGGACTTTCCCACATGTTTCTTCTGGAACAGGAACTGTCTGTTCAGGTTGCTCACATCAATAATGTCCAGATCAATCTATAAGAAACACAGATACAGCAAATTAAAATCCAAAGCCAAGTTAACAAAACACAATTACTAATAGCGACAAAAAATGTAACATCTTGACAGGTTCACCAAAAGTGTGAATGTATGAAAGAATTTGCTCTACATGCAGCAATGTATCTAGCTACCTAACAGATGCACGTTATAAACATCTGAGGGGTAGAGTACAAAGCAAGATCAATTACTTACCAACCCTACAGCTAAGCTTATTTACGCTGAGCTACACATTTTTGAATGACAGTGTCAGCCAATCAGCTAATTTGTTGTTCAACGCAACATGCCATTCCATTATGGCTGCTGTGGCTACTGCCAGCTTGTATGAGGACGAAAAGGGCAGTTTTCCAGGAAAAAGCAGCAGTGTTTCAATCTTCGATGGAGCAGTGTCGATAAAGATAACATTGAGTGCAGTGGTATATTCCATCCCTGCATTGAGGTACGTTTTCAGACCCATATCTCGCACCGGCTCCACCAGGTCTAAGGGTGAGTTCGTAAATACACTCTGGCTAGCTACACAGACATCAGAGCACTCTCTGAGTGTGCCAGAGTGCAGAATAACTGATGAATTTACAAACACAAAACACCCGTTGAATATGACCGTGTCAATAAACGTCAGCAAACATTTTTTATACAAATGATGTCAACAGCAGTTAATCACTAAAGACCAAGATAACATGAAAACAGCCTAACCAGCTCTGCTAGGACAAATCAAAATGAATTTGTCGCGTCCCGAATACAACAGGTGTAGACCTTACCGTGAAATGCTTACTTACAAGCACTTAACAATGCAGTTCAAGAAATAGAGTTAAGAAAATATTTACTAAATAAACTAAAAGTAAAAAGTAACACAATAAAATGACAACAATAACGAGGCTATATGCAGAGGGTACCGATACCGAGTGAACATGCGGGGGTACAGGTTATTTGAGGTAATTTGCACATTTAGGTAAGGGTAAAGTGACTACGCATAGATAATAAAAAGCGAGTAGCAGCTGCGTAAAAACAGCCATTTGATTAATTGTTCAGCAGTCTTATAGCTTGGGGGTAGAAGCTATTAAGGAGCCCTCCGGTACAGCTTGCCGTGCAGTAGCAGAGAGAACCGTCTATGACTTGGGTGACTGGAGTCTGACAATTTTTTGGGCTTTCCACTGTAAAAAAAAAAAAAAAATAGTCAGAGTGAAGTGTTCTCTCATTTGTGCCTGGAAGTAGTTGTCTAGCTAGCCAACTCTAGCCAGCTAGCTTGGGTGCTTGACTGCAGTTGTAGGGTTGATCTGACCTCACTCCTCCGCCAGAGGGTCCAGTGTGCGAAACGCTCTGAATTTACAACAGCCCAGAGGGCACTAGACTGAATTTAGGAACGCATCTTGCCGGGGCCGGCGCTGAAAGGGTGGGTTCGCCCAAGGCGCCATATTGAAGCAAATATCCAAACCGAAAACTGCAGACAACAATGCTTTCTGCTACTTAGATCAGTGAAATGTAGGCTAAACTGACAAGAATATCATTGTCAAATCTCCCTCAATTCGGGGGGGTGATTAGAGACTCCTTAGTATTGACTAGCTAACGTTAGCAGACCACAAAGAAGTCAGAACATGGCGCGCAATTTACAATTTGGATGAAGTGACAACTGTTAACTTGATAGCTCTTTAGATATAGTCATTAATGAACAGAACTAACTTCTCCACTTACATATAGACAGGTCCATACGGACATGTTCGAATAGTATTGTTTTCAGATTAGCTCAATTTAGCTAGCATGCTAGCTAGGCCTTTCATACCACCCTGGCTGTAGCGACAAGTGTCCGCCCCCCTGCACGACTTACCACTTCTATATTTTTGAAACCGGTGAGAACAACATTTTTCAAGAGCTCACAGCCAATTCCTCCAGCGCCGACCACCAGCACCCGGCAAGCGGATAAGGAGTCAGCGAGCTCTTTTCGGAGAGACCCCACTAGTTGTAACGTTACCATTGTTGACCGCCTCAAGACAGAAACTGTAGAGGACGAGAGAGTAGCTTCTTCTTTTGTGGATTTTATATGGCGGTTGGCAACCAACTTTAGGGTGCATTACCGCCACCAACTGGACTGGAGTGTGGACCAGAGACAGTGAAAGTCTAAATGCTACCCAATATCGGCCTGAGGACCTCCCTGCCCCCATCTTTTCCTGGATCTTATACAGGTTTCTTCCCTTACTCTCACTGTTCCACAACTCTTGCCACTTATTTTTAACTACTGTTCTTATTAATCCATTGGCTTCTGCTTTACTGATTGACAATTCCATCTCAACATTAGGATGTTTAAGAGCCTGCTTGGCAATAATATCCACTTTTCTCCCACAGGAGCTGGTACCCAGAGGAACATCACAAATACCCTCATCTGTTTCAAATCAAATGTTATTTGTCACATGCTCCGAATACAACAGGTGTAGACCTTACCGTGAAATGCCTACTCACTTCACCCTATACAAACACTGCAAAACCTCAAACAATACATCCTGTCTGCTCTGAGACACACTTGAATTTACGCTCATCGGTGTAGCACAGGAGTCAGGGCAGATGACTACCCTGTCTGGCCTCACATCTGCCACCCACTCGGCAGCCAATATTATGGCCAACAACTCCATTGTGTAAACAGATAAATTATCCTTTGCTCTTTTTGTCACTGCCACCTTAAACTCAGGAACACTAAAAGCTGCTCCTGTCCTCCCTGTTTTAGGGTCCTTAGATCCATCTGTGAATATATTCAAGAAAGCATAGTATTGTGTTCTTAAATGTTGACTTACAACTGAATCTACTCCTTCCTCAACATCTCTTACCCTCTCAAGCAACCCTATATCTATCACTGGTTGAGGGAGAAACCAAGGTGGGATAGCAGAAAGAACCACAGAGGGGCTAAACTCCCTCCCAAACCACCCCATCTCTCTCGTCATGCAATTACCTATCCACCCAAAGCTTGTATTCAGATTTTGTTCATGTTCCCAGCACTCTAGGAGAACCTTTTTTGTAGGATGTGTAACCTTATTTCCTTGTAGATTTACCCAGTATGTCATGGCTAGCTGTTGTCTTTTTAACTTTAACGGCATCTCTACCAACTCTACCTGCATCGCTGCCACCGGAGGTCTTTAGTGCTCCACAACATATTCTTAGGGCTTGGGCCTGAAAACATCTAGCTTTTTTAAAGATGTCTGAGCTGCTGATCCATATGCTACACTTCCATAATCCATTGATGACCTTAACACCGCTATGTATATCATTTTCAACGCCATTCTATGTGCCCCCCACTCCATTCCTGACAAGCAACGTATCACATTCAATATTTTCTTGCCTTTGACAACTACTCTGTTAATATGCTCCACCCATGTCATTCGTGTAAAACCAGACCCCCAGGAACCTAAACCCTTGAGAGAGCAGCAGTGGCCAAAGATTATGGATATACTGACAAGATACATGTCTCTCAACCCTAACAATGGGAGTCGTTGTCCATAAAGCTGTTATGATAATTTGGTTCTCAATGTTCAAATTCAAATTCAAATTCAAGCTGCTTTATTGGCATGAAAAACATTGTGTCAATATTGCCAAAGCAACAATGTATACAGTATACATTGTAATAAAATTAGAAACAATAACAAAAAATTATATAAAATGGTAGTAAATAATAATACAAAATTAAATACAACAATAATAATAATAAAATGGTAATAGTCAGTAGTAGAAATGTAATAAATTGAAAAAATCTAAATATGGAAAATTAAACTATAACTAACTTATAACTAAATAACGGTAATCTACATCTGTACTACAACTACCATCATGTTCATAAACTGAACTTCAATTGAACATCTCTGTCTGTAACCCAGAATTTGTAAGATACTGGTTGAAAATGAAACATACGGAAGCCCAGTCTACAATTGTCAAATGTCAATGTTTATTCAGGAGAGCTCTGCCTTTCAAAGGTGAACACAGTCTTTTTATATTGTACCAGTTGAATACAAAAGATACAAATGCCCCACCCTCTCTAGGAAATAATATTTTCCCACAGTACATCCCTCGGCATAACACCATCTTGCAACATAAGTCAATTCCAGACATCTCATATCAGTCCCTCCCTTCTCAAGGACGAGAAGGCCTCTCGCCTACAATCTAGTTTCACAAATAATTCTTTGTTCTCACAGACTCCTTCTGGCAAGTTGTACCATCTTGTTCCACTCTCCACACAATATACATTTCTAGACACACACATCAATTGGATTACCATTTGTCTTATAACCCTATCTCTATTGCATACATTTTCAGAATGGAATATTGTTAGTATTTACTTAAACGTACAAACATTTAGTCATTAAACATATAATTCATAACAAAAGCGTCCCGGCAGGCTGAATAGCTCCCGCCTATCCTTTCTTTGGATTGGTGGATACATTTTATTATTCAAATTATGTTTTGAATATTCGATAAGGGTTGTTGACATCAGAGATGCTATGCTACTGGCATCATGACATGAATATGCATAGCCATCTCAAAATATTGTGTTTTTTTCTCAAAGTTACCGGGATGTCACGTGTCCTACTTATATCAGTACACCCGTAACAACTTAAGCATTACGAAACTTATATTCGATCAAATAAATCTCACGTAGCAAATATCCCTACATTTTTGTTGTAGACCGGAATTTGACACTGTTGTTGCTGACAAGCTAGCTGGTAGCAGGCACCACCTCCTCACTCCGATAGGGGGCGTTCTGACAAAAGCACACAGAGTGCTCCAACTAGTGTTGCCTGCTGGAGAGGTGAGGTTTAGTTTACTTCTCTGATAGTGCAGTTCACAACTGCACATCAAAACCATGACCAAAACAGCCTTGGGTGGCTTTCTAACTATGTGGGTGGGAAGATATGGTTGGATACCATTTTGTATTGAAAAGTTCAAGATAGAGCCATGGCAAATTAACTCAATCCAGATTAACAAAAACATCCAGTCAATCGCCTTGTCAAGGTCAAACGAATAGTCATGATGAAAATGATTAAGAGCCAGAATATCACTGATATAAAACTAGTTTATTGCTTTGAGTGGTGGTATACCTAATCAAAACAGAGAAATTGAGGAGTGTCAGATCATGGAGTGGGGGAAGGATGTGATTAGGGAGCTGTACGTGTCCATGTTTATCACCACAGGTGATTGGCTAGTCTGGGGTCTCGTCTCAGTCTCTCATCCAGAGCCATGTATTTCTGGGGGGCTTTGTCCTTATGCCTGAAACACAACCCAAGTTATCCTTCACAAATAATCCAATAAAACAACTATTGAAGTATGTAAACGTCTATACTAAAGCCCAGTCATGTGAAATAATTACTATATCGATCATAAAACAAGGCTTTGAATCTGAAACTTTTCAGTGCTTACCTGCTCAGACGCAGTTTGAGAATATGGATCCTGAACATGGCATCAGAGCAGTAGGCAAGGTATTCATCTTCATCCTCCTTGGTCATAGTGAGCTGGTTCTTCTGGTACCACTGCTGTTTCTGCTGAAGCTCCTGGGTCTCCTAAACATACAGTATGCATTACAATACATGAATAGAGAAACATTACAAAATATAGAGATACCCATCAAAATTAAACCATTATTTTTCTACCAGGAGTATTCCCAAACCTTGAACCTTTACTTGTTTTGTTTATTTTAACATTATTGTTAAGATATTCACAAAACTGTTTGTTCTTTTGATTCCACTTATCTTGTGCTTTGACGTACCCTCTCAAAACGAGCCTGTATGAGGTTGGCCTTATCAATGAGCCGCTGCTTCAGGTCAGCCAGGCAGTCATTCCTCAGCTGTAGAGCAGCCTGTCTGGTCAGGTTCTCTGGGTCACCCAGCTGGGCCAGAAACGGTGCTAAGAAGTCCAGCTCCTTCTCCTCCTGTCGGAGACGCTCCTCTTTGGCCGTCCGCTCCTAAACATGAGGTAGAGTGGAATTAGGTTAAGGAGGTTCCTGAGGGTCAGTCATCCTTCTATGATAAGAGAGTGTGATTCTCACCAGTGCCTCTCGGTGGCAGCGTGCTCTCTCATTTCTCGCTGTGTTGTAGATGGAGATGTGAAGCTCAATACTGCTCTCTTCTTGTTCCCTAACACCCAGTATCGCCCTCACCTAAGCAAAAATACAAATGCATATTAGCACTACCAACTACATACTGGATATTACTTTTCTAATTCTCTAATTTTAAGACATACTAGAAAAGGTCTATCAATTCATGCCAGAGTACCCACACAACACATGCATACCTCTTTTTCAGACTCCTTGACTTTGAGAGCAACTCTCTCCTCCTCCTTCATCATATGGACTAGCATTTCATACAGAAAGAGATTCTTACTGGGCTTCTCAAATGGATCTACCTGAAAGCACATACATAAAGACAATTAGAAAAACACCCTAGTTCCCTCAAACCAATTAACAGAAGAATATGTTATCTCAAATGGCTGGTGACGCCAGATGTAAATTCATGTGAAATGGTTGTTGTTTAGGTACTGTGTATTGTCTCTGGTGATGTCTGACCTGGAAAGTGGAGGCCATTTGAGGCGTGAAGGAGTGTGGGTTCTGGGAATCGCCTGAATCTCTGGGCTTTATGAAGTTTCTCCAAGCAGGAATAATCCGGTCGTCCTCCCGGTGGTATGTCACTTGGATCCTGTCCTCAGACACTAGAAAGATACGCTCTGCTACGTCCTCCCCGGCTGGTTTGGACCTGTCTCGATTGAATCGTTCCACCACCTTCTGCTCATAGACCATCGGAGATATCGTCAAAGATGTTCAAATGTTTAACCATATATTTTCCAGTGATACAGACATGTATATGACACATAATGGTGGTGTTAAGTTTACCCTAACTGAGTTATGGTTGAATGGTAGTGCAACCAGTTATTATCATGTAATGTAAGCAGTATTACCTGTAAAGGGCGTTGCCCCTGGTCAGGTGCCTCAGTATTACTTGGGCCGAACACTTTTACACGTTTGCCAAAAACAACATGACGATGGTAAATGAAGTCTGGTCGATCCTCGAAGGTCTCTGTCATCTCAAAGGGCATCTCGACCCGTCTGGCCAGCCCGTCTGCTCGGGCATGGCTGTAGAAGTCCATCTGACGCTCTGTCTCTGGAGCCATAGTAATATACCTGTGGGCTTGACAGCAAAACACACATTTGTCACTTTTGTCTACATGTTTAGATACATTATCTGATGTAAATGTTGTAACACGGTTAAGGCAGTTGTCATAAGCTGACACTAGCTGTTATGTCATGATTATGGCGGAGTCATGTAGCCCTTATGAAAGTGGATTCAAGTTACAGTTAGTGTTTTTCCACTTTGTCCAATTTTCTAACAGTTACATTTTAAAGCGTAGCTCCGTCCAGGTCTGAAATGCTCAATATTGACATTGCTAGTCTTCTTCAGTTCCCGTTCCTCTAAGTGGTCATGCCTGTGTTGGTACCACTCCTTCACAGTGCTGGGCTGGGTACCTACAGAAACACACCAGAGGGGGACAGGAGGGAACGGGAGTCAGTGTCTGAGGTAGGAGATAGATTAATCAGAGACAGACTCAAGTCAGAGTTCAGATACCAGAGAGAGACATTATTGCTGATCATTTATCAGTGTGCTGGCTTCATCAGTCCACATTTAGGACTTTTACTGTAACACATATTAGGCAATCACAGCACCATGACTCAATATGTCAATAATATGCAACTCACAGTCGAGGTCTGAGTAAGTGGTCAAGCGTGTCACAAGACCATCCGGTAGGAGGTAGGGTGCAAACTTTTCCAGCTTGGCCTTCCGATACTGGATAACCTTCATGCCCCCAGGGCAGCGTGTCTCCATGTCTGGACAAAGTCACAAAGGTCACTCAGGCCAGACAGATGGAGCATGTAACATTTGATAAGGATAGGAGACATGAGACTGGGTTAGGCTGGTTAATCCAAGCCAGAAGGTCCAGTTAGTTATATAAGATTATGAGGCTGAGTAAAGCAATGAATGACCTACCTTGTTGTGAGATGTTAATTTGATTCACCCAGGATGGAGGCATTTCAAACACCTTCGGATCATCCACTTCTTCCTTCAGAAAAACAACAAAGTACACAGGCTCATAGTAAATCATAGCACAAATATATACCCATGCATGAACTTCACTATTTATTTCCACACGGTCAATGCCATAGAGGGTGTGCAGAATCAAGGGTAAAGGGCACTAGAGCAGAGTTGAGCAAGAGAGTGAGAGAGAGTGCGAGATTGGGATGCACCTCTTCATCATCCTCTGCCTCCTGCTGTTTTTTCATGTCAGGGATGAGAAGCAGAGATTGGCCAGTTGTGCCATAGAGCAGATACTCCCACTTCACCGCATCCCCCAGGTCGAAATTCATCTCCTGCAAAAACACCCAGTCATTCCCCAATTTCAAAAACACCTTGTCACTACCTCTGTGAACAAGATATAATACATGTAGTACATGCATACAGTACAAATCACATTGTCACAGACAAAAGGGCATTACTAACCGCACAGCCGAACCGGCAGTCCTGCATGTTGACCCAGTAGTTCTGATGGTTCCAGATGCTCTCTATGCCCAGGAAACATTTGTTTGTGGTGGATAAACTCTTCCCTGTGAGTGGGTCAATGAAGAAGTTCTCTGGAACCTCCCGGTTGCCAGACAGAATGAGAACCCAGCAGTGGACCCGCAGGCCCAACAGGGGATCTGGGGGTAGGCGCTCTCGCTCCTTAGGCACATAACAGAGGGACAGTCACAGACATATACCCTGTGCTCAAACAGGGACAATACATTGACAATTAATTTGTTTCTCAGAGAGTGTTTCTGGAGTTGCCTCCTTACCTCTTGGAGTCTCTCTGCCTCCTGCTGTTTCTTCAGGAGGATAGCCTGTGCATCAGACTGTCTGCGTTCCTCCTGACGCTGCTCAAAGCCACTGCGAAGGTCCCGTGGTGGTTTCACTGAGTACTTCTTCACCTGCCGCTTCTGCTCAGTAGCCTTTCCCTGAAACACACAAACCCGCAGGAAAACCACAAGAGTGATGCAATTGTGCTATAAGAGACGAATAAAGTGAAATTACATACTGTAATTTGAACATGAAATTAAAGCAGATATACCGGTGCAGTGGTACTGGAGGGCAATGTACAGGCCGTGTAGCCAGGTTGCTATAGGTCACTCACCTTAACATGTGTAACCAGTAGGGGACATTCCTGGAGGGACTGGTTGAGGAGACACATTTCCTTCACAGCGTATCCACTAACACAGTAGGCGTTGTAGCCTGCACCCAACAACAGACTACACAGCAGAGTAGAGAAATCAAAGCAGGAGCCTCTCTGAGTCTGCATCAACCAGGTTGGAGAGTAGAGGTGTCTTGGCTAGAGATAAAGAAGAACATTACTCCTTGCGTCTCTTATATACAAAAGTAAATGCACCAAATCTTCTATTAGTATTATATCATTTTTAGGACAAGAGAAGAGATGTCTCTCTCCCTTACCGGGTCAATGGGAGGATCCAGTAGCTCTAAAGACAAGAACTCTGACACAAAGCTTGCACATCCCTCCCAGCTGTACAGCTCCGGGTATGAGAGCAAGGTGGGCCTCAAGGTTGTACTCACACATTTCTATTTTGGCCGTTAGAAAGGTAAGAGTGACAAAAATGCCCATTCAAAGATGTCGGAGGAACACAGGAAGTATGGGTGTCAGTGTGCACAACAAACATGTCACAGAGAAAACAAAGTCAAAGGTGAGTGTAATTGTGAATGCTGTGGAGTTTACCTGGACTCCACACTCATTGAGTGGGCACAGCAGTAGGGGTTTTCGGTCAGGGTAAAGGTGCATATACTGGCAGCAGAAGTTGTCGGCAATGGCAAGCAGCAGCTTTTCCTGTGGGGAGTTTTCTTTATAAGAGGTTGGGTATTGGGACAGGTCAACCTCCTGTGCCCGTTCTGGCCTGTTAGGATTGGATTTGAGCATGAGTGTTGATGCAGCTGTCTAGTAAATATGTGAATACAATAAAAGTATGTATGTATGTGAGAGCACTCTAAGTCATTGTGTAAGTAATCATGACATTGAAAGTAAACATCCTGTATGTTTATAATTTTTGGTAGAAAGCCATATGAATCAATAACCATGTGCCCTAGTTAAACATGACCAAAAGTGTAACAAAAGTAACCTCACAGGGAACACGGTGTTGGGGTTATTTGTATGTTGCAGAGGGTCTCCTCTAGTTTAAGCAGGTCCTCGTTAACCTCATCCTGTCGATCCTCTTCAGCTTCATCAATGGCAACCTCTTTGACAGACTCCACTTTAGGCAATACCTCCATCTAGAAACAGCTATTTATTTAGACATATCAATAACTACCATTCACATTTTCTCATAACTAATATAGTGGACTGTTTATGGGTGCGTTCGTAAATTCATTCTGGCTATCTACTCCGATTTCAGAGCACTCGTTTGAGTGTGCCAGAGCGCAGAATAACTGATGAATTTACGAACACGCAACAGTCGTTGAATATGACAGGTGTCCATAAAGGTTGGCAAAAACAATGAATTAAATTGTTGCTAGCAGCAGTTACAGTCACTAACGCTCTAGATAACATTAAAAATAAAATGTCAGAGAGTTCTGAACGTTCGGATCAACCCTATTCCTCGGCCACAGCGTCCAGTGTGCGCTCCGAGCGCTCTGTATTTTCGAACCGCCCAGAGCGCACTCTGACACACTGGAGGCAATTTACCAACGCACCCTATTTTGACGTTTAGCTGACGTCAACATCAATGTGAGCTAACGAGAGCTAGCTTGCAAAGCTAGCAGCGTTTAACGTTAGCTACCAAACAGGTGACAGACATCCGCAATCCAGAGAATAACACATTTCCAAACTTCTATGAAGAAATATTGTACATGGCAACTATTACAAGATCAAACAGTTTATTGAGAACGATAAACGTTTCTTTATGCCGGTTACCTTGCTTGGATTAGACAAGATGTTTGTTGTCGTCTGCCTGTAGTTGACCGTCTATCTCCATAGTAACGGAAATTGTTTGACTTCTGTGTTCCTACCCAAGACTTCGCGCAGCTGGAGATGTAATTCCCGGAATCATCGTCGATTAAATAAAGTACACAAATAGCCAAAACGTTTTTTTCATGAATTATATTTGTTAATGATATTATTAATAGGAAAGGTGGAGTTATGTCACATGTGCAGCTAACAAAAATATATGGAAATGTGTGCTCTATCCAAAATTAAACCAATTGATTGAAGCATTGGAAAGGGAGAAGGTAGGGAATGTTTGTCTGCTCTTTATTAAATACAATAATTGGGTAAACAAATGAATAAAAATCATCATAAATAGAAAAATATAGTCTATCAGTTATATGGTTTATGAATTTATATTTAGACCTACGTCATTGATCTAGAGCGATTTACCGGAGGGCAATGACAGATTTTTCACCTAGTTGCCTAGGGAATTAATCCCAAACCCCTGGGATTTTGCCTCTTGGAAGGCTGTCATTGTACATACGAATTTGTTCTTAATTGACTTGCCTAGTTAAATAAAGGTTCAATAAAAATGTGTGACTGTAACAGTGCTGCTGGCAACAATTTAATAACTTTTTTGTTGTTGCCAATGTTTACCTACTGACACCGGTCACATTCAACAGGTGTTGCTCATGTATCGGCTGCCAATACGCAAAACAACGCTTGATTTAAAACATAATTTTTCAATTGAATTATTATAAAAAATTACTGCCACCAACAGAATGTTACACTATATATACAAAAGTATGTGGACACCCCTTCAAATTAGTGGATTTGGCTATTTCAGTCACACCCGTTGCTAACAGGTTTATAAAATCGAGCACACAGCCATGCAATCACCATAGACAAACATTGTCAGTAGAATGGCCTTACTGAAGAGCTCAGTGACTTTCAATGTGGCATTGTCATAGGATGCCACCTTTCCAACAAGTCAGTTTGTCAAATTTCTTCCCTGCTAGAGCTGTCCCGGTCAACTGTAAGTGCTGTTATTGTTACGTGGAAACGTCTAAGAGCAACAATGGCTCAGCCACGAAGTGGTAGGCCACACAAGCTCACAGAATAGGTGCTGAAGCACGTGGTGCGTAAAAATCGTCTGTCCTCAGTTGTAACACTCACTAACGACTTCCTAACTGCCTCTGGAAGCACATCAGTACAATAAGTGTTCGTCGGGAGCTTCATGAAATGGGTTTCCATGGCCGAGCAGCTGCACACAAGCCTAAGATACGCAATGCCAAGCGTGGCTGGAGTGGTGTAAAGCTCGCTGCCATTGGACTCTGGAGCAGTGGAAACACGTTCTCTAGAGTGATGAATAACGCTTTCACCATCTCACAGTCCAACGGTAGAATCTTCTAAAGCCATAACATCATTTTCTGGAATTTTCCAAGCTGTTTAATGGCACAGTCAACTTAGTGTATGTAAACTTCTGACCCACTGGAATTGTGATACAGTGAATTATAAGTGAAATAATCTGTCTGTAAACAATTGTTGGAAAAATTACTTGTGTCATGCACAAAGTAGATGTCCTAACCGACTTGCCAAAACTATAGTTTGTTAACAAGAAATTTGTGGAGTGGTTGAAAAATGAGTTATAATGACTTAAGTGTTGGTAAACTTCCGACTTCAACTGTATGTAAAATGTGTGTATAATGTACATGTAACAAAAAAATGGGCCAACAATTTAAAAACTAAAATAATAAGTAACCAAACCAGTCATCTCCACAAGATGGAGGGGCGAATGACTGTGAGAAGGTCAGTTCAGGTTACTTTTCTGAAGGCCATTCTACTCCAAAATGAATTAAAATAAAATTATGCTGACATATAAAATGTAATTTCCCCTCCAGAAATGAGGCCATTAACATTATGGTCCATATTACCAGGCAGATATGCTATTTAACAATACTCATTGTCACCTGATGAAGCATCGTGGTTTATAAATAAATAGGCTTGAGGGTTGTCCATCTGCATTTATCCTATTAGGTTAATCATTAGCTAGATAAGAACTCTAAAGTCTAAACCTTAGGCTATCTTGTTGCTAGTTAGCAACATATTGATTACTTGAATGTCCCCCAAAAATAGCGTTCCACTGGCACTCAGCCAGCCAACCAAGGATCATGTACTGTGAACATAATTTAGGCTGACCTGTTACAGCTGACCCTTGTTACATTTAGCCCTGGTCCTCCATATGCATTCAACGCCATTGGCGAGTGAATAAACCATGCTGCTGCTAAAAACTCAGGTTATAAAACTATGCATTTTACAAATGTATTGGATTTAATAAAGAAGTGTAGCCTAGTAACACTAGAAAGCTCCGTGATCCTCCTCTTTTAACAGTGGCCTTCAAAACTGCTTTGAAAAGTGTGTCTTCCTGCGACGGCATTAAGAATGAACGCGGCACTCGCAATTTGAATGCGCCTCGAGATTAATATTATTATCTCGGATTGAATGCGACAGGCGGAACAATTGAATAGTTCAACTATTCCACCATGGGGTTGTCTAATTGGGATGTTGTTTCCTCGTTTTTTTGACTGTGGAAAATTTTTATGTGGACAACAATTTTTCATTAGATAATTCAAATAACCAAAGCAGATTCCGGGTCTCAGCTCAGCCTACATGGCTATCATTTGGGTCATATAGGTACCGGGTCTCGGACCCAGCGGGACCCGTCCCAATTTAACCCGTGTGTAGGTTATAATAAGGGCTAATTGTAAACGTAACCTCTATAAAAATGCATTGGCTAGTCTATCAACAGGCCTATATTTTATATAACATTGTAAAAAGCCAAAGCATGTATTGCATGATAATCAAAATATGATATTCAGCAAACTAGCTAACTTTTTTTACTTCAACATTTTTCGTTTGGTATAATCAATAGAAATCTATAAATTCCGGATTGTAATTAATAATTTACCTTGGTACCATAGAGCAAACAGCCTTGACGGAATGGGACTTGTACAACAATCAATAGGGCAATGGGTATGTGGTAGGCTGCACGTTGTGTTTGTCCTTCTGTTTGTGTGTGTGCTTAAATTTACATATAAATTCAGTTAAACTATAACCCGTCGTTCTTTTACGTTTACTACACGATAGAAGCACACAGTTGCGCTTATAGAAGGACAGATGCGCATCATGTTGATGTTGTTTCTACCTGTTGTGAAAAGCGCTTTGAATGTGCGGTCCAGTAACTGACCTCACGTATTCCCTCTCGACTTCGCGCCCCACCTCTTTCACACACAGCATTAATAGGCCAGTTCTCCTCCTCCTGACCTAGTGAGAGACAAGACAACACTGTCAAGATTTGGACAGAATGGGATATGCACACTGCTGTACCGTGCTCCTTATAGTATTCCTTGCGCTACAGCAATCTGCTGGATTTTGGCTCTTCGATGTGGTGTTCCCACCAAGTGCCAAACCTCAAAACAAAGTGCCAAACAATAGCACTCCGCCGGTTCTTATAGGTAAGCGTTTTTATTTCTTGATTAGTTTCCTGTGATGTGATAGGCCTGTTGCACCGTGTTATTTCTCATGTAATTCTATTTATGTTTTATGTGATTGTAATATCTTTTGGCTTTCTTGCATACTGAAGTCCAAAATGTATTTCACAAGACGGGTCGATTTTCTGTCTGGAACTTGAAGCCAGCTCCAGGCAGTTTTCTATGGTATCTGCAGGTGTTGGTGTGAATGCTAAGTGAATCCTATGGTCCTGGGCCATGGATATATTTGATTCCCAATGGCATTGGCTGAGGTTTGGATTTGGGTGAAGAAGCATACCCTAATTCAGCATAATGGGAGGACAACCAGCCTATATCTGTCTGGAGAGGAAATAATTTGGGGCCTTGGGGTTCAGGAATAGTTTGTTCTTCTGGTAATATTTCATTTAAGGAGTCATTATTACAGTGTAATTATATGTGTAATTACACTGTAACAAGTCTTGTAGTTAATTGTAATAACTCATAGTTACACTGTAATAACAAAATGTAACTGGTGGGAATTGCAGTCTGTAATTACAGAGGTGTAACAACAAATGCTTGTTACCATGCTTGTTACTAATGGGCAAGTTTCCACTAAATTCCCCAATGTAGTGTTTCGTTTCTTTTGAGTTGCATCTGATTCAGTAATAACTGTCACAAAGTTGTAATCTCTTGTGGACAAATGGGCGTCCGAGATGACAAAGGTTGGATGCTCAATAGGCTCTAATTACCTCCTGTGAATGCGCCCTCTTCAGAATTTCCACTCAATGTTGTTGCTAGCACTTGCCCCCAAAAAGTGTAGCATCTGGGTTAACTTGGTTTACTTTACAATAACAGATCAGATCAGATATAGGCCAGCCTCACTGACTGGAGGCTACCATACGGGTGTCATTCCATATTATAATACAAAAATAACTTATAATGAATGTGTACGTTATCCAAGATGACAACCTGAACCTCCTTGCCATCCAAGTGAGAGGATAAACCCACAAGTACACCACAGAGTACATGTAATAGCTGCATAAGTACATTGTAATTACTAGGTGTTACACATGATATAGCTTGTGTATCTTGAGGGGTACTTACTTGTAATTATTGTGTACTTATATAGTTCATTACCCATCCTGACAATCTGGCCCTTATTTTAAGGCTTCCGAGAGCGCCATCCAAGTGGGAGGTTAAACACACTATTACCTACAGAGTACATGTAATATCTGCTTAAGTAAAATGTAATTACTAGGTGTAATACAGAATTTAGATAGTTAAAATTAAGTGTAACTTGAAAGGTACTTACTTGTAATGAATGTGTACTTATATAGTACATTATCCATCCTGACAAAGAACACAGTGGCCTCCATCATTCTGAAATGGAAGAAGTTTGGAACCACCAAAACACTTCCTAGAGCTGGCCGCCCAGCCAAACTGAGCAATCAGGTGAGAAGGGCCTTAGTCAGGGAGGTGACCAAGAACACGATGGCCACTCTGACAGAGCTCCAGAGTTCCTCTGTGGACATGGTTAGAACCTTCCAGAAGGACAACCATCTCTGCAGCACTCCACCAATCAGGCCTTTATGGTAGAGTGGCCAGACAGAAGCCACTCCTCAGTAAAAGGCACATGACAACCCGCTTGGAGTTTGCCAAAAGGAACCTAAAGACACTGAGAAACTAGATTCTCTGGTCTAATGAAACTAAGATTGAATTCTTTGGCCTGAATGCCAAGTGTCACGTCTGGAAGAAACCTGGAACCATCCCTACTGTGAAGCATGGTGGTGGCAGGATCATGCTTTGAGGATGTTTTTCAGCAACAGGGACTGGGACATTAGTCAGGATCAAGGGAAAGATGAACAGAGCAAAGTACAAAGAGATCCTTGATGAAAACCAGCTTCAGAACGCTCAGGACCTCAGACTGGGGAGCAGGTTCACCTTCCAACAGGACAACGACCCTAAGCACACAGCCAAGACAACGCAGGAGTGGCTTTGGGAAAAGTCTCTGAATGTCCTTGAGTGGCTCAGTCATAGCCCGGACTTGAACCCTGCCGAAAATCTCTAGAGAGACATGAAAATAGCTGTGCAGCAACGCTCCCCATCCAACCTGACAGAGCTTTAGAGGATCTGCAGAGAAAATCCCAAAATACAGGTGTGCCAAGCTTGTAGCGTCATACCCAAGAAGCCTCGAGGCTGTAATCGCTGCCAAAGGTGCTTCAACAAAGTACTGAGTAAAGGGTCTGAATACTTATGTAAATGTGATATTTCAGTTTGTTATATACATTTGCAAAAATTAAAAAAAACGAGTTTTTGCTTCGTCATTATGAGGTATTGTGTGTAGATTGATGAAAAAAAAAATATTTAATCAATTTATAATAAGGCTGTAACGTAACAAAATGTGGAAAAGTCAAGTGGTCTGAATACTTTCTGAATGGACTGTACCCTTGGGGTACGGATATCTTGAGAACAAGGTTCAGGGAAGATAAGACCATTAAGCCTAGCTAACGTTAGCTAGTGTGTAGCACCATAGTATATTTGCCAGCTTTAGGTAGCTAGTTAGCTAGTCAAGGTTATAAAACTAGCTAGCTAGCTAAAGTGCTAGCTAATCAGAAAAACTCAACAGATTGCATGTAAAGTATATTCTGTAGAATGGTAACTAGCTAGCTAGCTAGCCTAGTTGGTAGGCACAACAAAAATGCCAGCTAACATTTGCTAGCTAGATACAGTTGGCTAACGTTAGTTAGCCAACACTAGGCTAGCTAGCAAACGCTAGCTAACTGTCTATGCTAAATTGTCCCGCAGAATTAATGTATCCAAAAAATATAAACAACTTGTATGGAAAACTTACTTTCTCTCTCCTGTGTTTACGTTTTTGATCTACAACACTTTGTTTTGTTCGCTGCAATCTTTAATGTCTGGATTTTGCACACTGAGCTTGTACTCCAGGGGTTGACAAACGTTTTCACTCAGGCCCCCCGTCCAGCATTTGGGCTAAAATATCTAGCTAAAAAACATTAGCTTGCATTTCTGACAAGTTATAAATAGCTCTCTAACATATGCATTGACCAATTTTGAAATTGCACCTTGTGCATTCTCTACTATTACAACTTTCAAGAGTAAGTTGAAAGCTGGACTGAGTGCCTTAAATATATACAGTATCGGTCAAAAGTTTGGACACACATACGCATTCAAGGGTTTTTCTTTATTTTTACTATGTTCTACATTGTAGAATAATAGCGAAGACATCAAAACTGTGGAATAACACATTTAGAATCATGTAGTAACCAAAAAAGTGTTAAACAAATCAAAATATATTTTATATTTGAGATTCTTCAAAGTAGCCACCCCTTTACCTTGATAACAGCTTTGGACACTCTTAGGCATTCTCTCAACCAGCTCCATGAAGTATTCAACTGGAATGCATTTCAATTAACAGGTATGCCTTGTTAAAAGTTAATTTGTGGAATTTCTTATCTTCTTAATGCGTTTGAGCCAATCATTTCGGGTAAGGGTGGTATTCAAAAGATAGCCCTATTTGGTAAAAAAACAAGTCCATATTATGGCAAGAACAGCTCAAATAAGCAAAGAGAAACGACAATCCATCAGTACTTTAAGACATAAAGCTCAGTCAATACGGAAAATGTCAAGAACTTTGAGTTTCTTCAAGTGCAGTCGCAAAAACCATCAAGCGCAATGATGAAACTGGATCTCATGAGGATCGCCACAGGAAAGGACGACCCAGCGATACCTCTGCTGCAGAGGATAAGTTCATTAGAGTTACCAGTCTCAGAAATTGCAGCCCAAATAAATGCTTCACAGAGTTCAAGTAACAGACACATCTCAACATCAGCTGTTCAGAGGAGACTTCGTGAATCAGGCCTTCATGGTTGAAATGCTGCAAAGAAACTACTACTAAAGACTTGCTTGGGCCAAGAAACATAAGCAATAGAAACATAAGCAATGGACCAGTTGAAATCTGTCCTTTGGTCTGGTGAATCCAAATGTGAGATTTTTGGTTCCAACCGCAGTGTATTTGTGAGGAGACGTAGAGTAGGTGAATGGATGTTCTCCGCATGTGTGGTTCCCACCGTGAAGCATGGAGGAGGAGGTGTGATGGTGTGGGGGTGCTTTGCTGGTGACACTGTCTGTGATTCATTTAGAATTCAAGGCACACTTAACCAGCATGTCTACCACAGCATTCTGCAACTATACGCCATCCCATCTGGTTTGCGCTTAGTGGGACTATCATTTGTTTTTCAACAAGACAATGACCCAACACACCTCCAGGTTGTGTAAGGGATATTTGACCAAGAAGGAGAGTGATGGAGTGCTGCATCAGATGAACTGGCCTCCAAAATCACCCGACCTCAAACCAATTGAGATGGTTTGGGATGAGTTGGAATGCAGAGAGAAGGAAAAGCAGCCAACAAGTGCTCAGCATATGTGGAAACTCCTTCAAGACTGTTGGAAAAGCATTCCAGGTGCAGCTGGTTGAGAGAATGCCAAGAGTGTGTAAAGCTGTCATCAAGGCAAAGGGTGGCTACTTTGAAGAATCTAAAATCTGAAATATATTTCAATTTTGTAAAAAAAAAACTACTACATGATTCCATATGTGTTATTTCATAGTTTTGATGTCTTCACTATTATTCTACAATGTAGAAATTAGTAAAAATAAAGAAAAACCCTTAAATGAGTAGGTGTGTCCAAACTTTTGACTGGTACTGTATATATTTTTTAATTATAATAATTATGTTTGCGGGGGACCCCACACCCGCTCTGTCAACTCCTTTTTATTTTATATGAACTGTTTGTAAACCTGTTTTTGTCATTGGCTACCTGCCGCCGGTTAAATAAAGGTGGCAGTGCATCAGACTCCAGCTCTTTATTGCAAAATTGTGTCAAATAGGTGGTCGGTTTTCAATTGGTTTACACGTATCACGTGGTTTGTGCAGGCTGAAATATGGTGCTTTGGGATGCTATCGGAAACTTTAAAATTTGTAACAAACATGGAAACAAGCATTTGTTGTTACACCCCTGTAATTACACATGTTGTTATTACAGTGTTACTATTATTACAATTAATTACAATACTTGTTACAGTGTAATTACACTGTAATAAGGAGCCCTTAAATGAAGTGTTACCATTATTTTTATTGGTCAATGTCTTGTGTCTGTTTGATGGGACAAATCACATTGACAGTTTTGAAACAAGGGAAAACACATACATCTCTACGTTGACTTTGTATTGTCATCCTTTTCTTTCTCATCTACCTTTGTTGTATCCTCTTTTTAAACTACTTTATTTTAAACTGTGATGATTGTCTCTACATTGTTCTAAACTTGCCTTCAAAAGTCAGCCTCCTTGCTCATCTGGTTTCTAAGTTCTAACATTTTTCCACTTTTGACCAGTACCTGGGAACCTAGGAAACCAGCTTGAGGCCAAGATTGACAAGCCAAGCCTTGTGCATTGGATGTGCTACAAAAAGACAGATGACTTTTTCACACTTTGGATTGACCTGAATATGTTCATGCCAATTGGGATTGACTGTTGGATTGATAATATAAGGTGAGGGGGAGAATGAATATGATCTGTCAAAATAATTCTGTTTATATCTTATGTTAAATTAAATAATTTCAACTCAATACACTTAGGGAGCATTTGCTAATTGTTCATTTTCACAAGTTTGATTTTGAGTTCGAGGCATTTTAGTGGTTGGGATCATTTCCTTATGCAATAACATTCTGTACATACTGAATATTTCCTGCTACAGAATTGTATACAATAGGACAACTCGCAAGACCTCCAATTCTGCAGGGGTGACGGTGAGAGTGCCTGGTTTTGGACTGACATATTCTGTTGAGTTCTTGGACACGAACAAATTGTCAGGTGAGAACAACCATAATGAGGACATCTGTTCCTATAATTGTTTTCTTTTTGATTATGATTTCATTAAATGAAACCTGTCTTTTTCCAGGTTATTTTCATACTATGGTTACACATTTGGTCAACATGGGATATGTCCGCAATGAGACTGTCCGAGCAGCACCATACGACTGGAGGGTAGCTCCAAGTAAGTGACATCATGGACACACACACACACACCATCCAACTGACAATCACATTCCTGTACAACAAAAGTACAACTCATTCATTGTTTATGCATACATGCTTTCTCATCATGTAACTGTGCCTATTTGTCTCTCCTTATCAGACGAGCAGGAGGAATACTTTGCACGGCTGAAGAAGCTGATTGAGGATATGTACGAGCAGTATCAACAACCACTTTACCTCTTGGGACACAGCATGGGAAGCAATTACGTCCTCTACTTCTTATATCAGCAGACCCAGGCTTGGAAAGACCAATACATCAAAGGCTTCATTTCACTTGGAGCACCCTGGGGTGGGGCAGTCAAGCCTATTCGAGTGCTAGCATCAGGTACTATATGTCAAAGTCTGGTGGACAGATTGAAACAACCTTACCTATAGTAGAAACATAACATAACCTGAAAAAACCTGATAACCGGGTTGAAGTAGTTTTTACTCTCCTGTAAATCACGTGGACAGTAATCGGTACATATTGCAAAATTATTTTACTTGTGATGATGCCCACAACTTCATTTTCCTGAAAGGGTGGTAGGACTGGTTTGTCTGGATTACTTTGGCGAGTCACACATTGACTAAAGATTGCCAAGAGAAAATAATTGATGATAACAATTGTTTCTGCAGGTGAAAATGATGGCATCCCAATGGTATCCAACATCAAGATCCGGGAGGAGCAACGCATGACCACAACAAACCCATGGATGCTTCCATTTGAAGAGGCATGGCCTGCAGACCACGCCTTCATCTCCACACCCTCATTCAACTATACCCACCAGGACTACCAGCGCTTCTTCAAAGACATCGACTTTGAGGATGGCTGGTTCATGTGGGAAGACACCAGAAACTTGACAGCTGGTCTGCCCCCTCCTGGTGTTGAGGTATACTGCTTCTATGGTGTGGGGCTGCCCACACCGGTTACCTATATTTATGACGACCAGTTCCCAAATGTAGACCCTATAGACTATGTGTATGCTGATGGGGATGATTCAGTGGACAGTCTTAGCATGGGTTTATGTAAGCGTTGGATAGGAAAGCAAGCACAACCTGTCCATGTCAAGGAGTTCAGAGCCATGCCCCACTTGGAAATAGTATTCAATAGCAAGGTAATCAACGTAGTCAAGAGTATCCTGGAGGGAAGATATGGGGAAGAGGATTCTACTTTCCATGATACTGATGAACGTCCCATTGACTCCGCAGTCATGCAAGACCAAGTCCAGCCGGACCAGGCTCCCAAATCTACACTGTAAGCTTTTGGGGAAAAAAATAATTCACTCTCCCAATGTACATTCTATTACTGATGCAGTAGCTACTGAGTTGGACTTATACACTGAGTGTACAAAACATTAAGAACACCTGCTCTTTTCATGATATAGACTGACCAAGGGAATCCAGGTGAAAGCTATGATCCCTTATTGATGTCACTTGTTAAATCCACTTCAATCAATGTAGATGAAGGGGAGGTGACAGGTTAAAGAAGGATTTTTAAGCCTGGAGACAATTGAGACATGGATTGTGTATGTGTGCAACTCAATATTAGGAGGTGTTCCTAATGTTTGGTATACTCAGTGTATATGTACACACATCCTAACTAGTATTACTATTGAGATGTTATATAGTATGCATATGCCTCTTGTTTCATTATGCTTATCATCTTTTCTTCTTAGCATGATAGGAAATCAAAAAATAATATATGTATTTGGTCCGTGTACGGAATCAAAACAGAGTGGTAAAACAGAAAACAGCTCATTTTTTTTATTTTTTTTATTTTTTTAAACTTAGGTAACGGGTTTGTCTGGATCGACTTGTTTTCCCATTTATTGTGTCAAAATTGGATATGGAATAATGGCAAACAATTTTTGTTATTTTTTTATACACGGAAGTACACACCCCCTCATAGAATATTCACAGGGGTTGGGGGGGGGGGGGGGGGTTAACAGCTTATGTTGGCAGCTAAAAGAAAGGATTAGACTGTGAAAAAGAAGATAAAAAATACTATTGTTAGCTAAGATGCAGAACTTATTATGAAGTTAGCGTGCCAATAGCACAAACTTAACAACAACTGAACAAAGTTGGCTTGCACTAGCTGTCTGTCTTGCACTAGTTGGCTAGCTAGCACTAGCCCTAATTGGTTACTGGATATAGTCATGCTAGATAGTAGTAGCTAGTGGAAGTAAGTTGGTCCCTCAACAAGATGAAGCTGCCCAGTTAGCGCTAACTGCTGCAGAAAGGTCAGATTTCTCCAATACTTTTGGTAGCTAACTTAGCTAGATCTTCTGTTGGCTGATAGTCAATAAACACTAAGTAATGATGAACAGCAGTTATTGTAAATGGTTACCTTATCTGGCACATTGCATAGCCAATTTAGCTATTGCTAAATGTGCAAATAGTTGAAGTACAAAAGGGAAAATAAATAAACATAAATATGGGTTGTATTTACAATGGTGTTTGTTCTTCACGGGTTGCCCTTTTCTTGAGGCAATAGGCCACAAATCTTGCTGGTGTGATGGCACTCTGTTGTACTTCACCCAGTAGATATGGGAGTTTATCAAAATTGGATGTGTGTAATCTGAGGGAAATATGTGTCTCTAATATGGTCATGCATTTGGCAGGAGGTTAGGAAGTGCAGCTCAGTTTCCACCTAATTTTGTGGGCAGTGTGCACATAGCCTGTCTTCTCTTGAGAGCCAGGTCTGCCTACGGTGGCCTTTCTCAACAGCAAGGCTATGCTCACTGAGTCTGTACATAGTCAAAGCTTTCCTTACGTTTGGGTCAGTCACAGTGGTCAGGTATTCTGCCACTGTGTACTCTCTGTTTAGGGCCAAATAGCATTCTAGTTTGCTCAGTTTTTTTGTTAATTCTCTCTCTCAAGTTGTTTTTCTGTAGACACCAATCCCATGTTGCCAGATCAACTACTTTATCCCCTAATACTAAACTTTGCTCACTCTTATTAAACTGCCTTTTGATTAAATCGGTTTATTTCAATGTTTAAATTTGCTTCAAGTGTGTTTTTTACTAAAAGTTAACAGATGGCACTTGTATGGAGGAATGTAGGTGGTGGGAGAGAGTGGATACATGTTTGTAGATGCGTTTGTTTGAAGAAACTCTCTCTCCCCCTACATCCCCTCCTTCTCTTGATGAGTAATAAAAGTAAATGTAATTGCTGCATTTTATCTGTGATCCAAAATCAAATAAAATTGAAGACAAAATGAGATTTCATGATATTGCTTTGTCTTTACACATCTATGCAGTCACCATCCACTTCAGCTAGCATTTTCTGTCAAGCACTCAAAATTATGACACAGGCTGTATTATTATACTGATGTATTTGTTGGTGTACCGTATGTACAATAAGGTCTACAATATTCTTAAATCTGACATGGGTTGAAGTTACTATCATTAATCCTGCGTCAAGTCTCAAATATGGCTGAATTGTAGTGTATTTACTGAATACCCCCTATGTTGTACAATTATTCATCCACTAGACAGCTACCACCTTCAAAGAGGTATAATGTGAGTTTTTCTATTCAGCCTTCAAGTACTGAGCAAATGTGATTGCACAAATATTCCCATTAGTTCTCTCTGCTATAAAATAAAGATGCCACAGACACATGTTAAATACTCAAGCACTGGCTCATTGGAAGAAACATGTATTTTATCTCAATTTACTGTTGAGAGGTAGAATAGTAGAATACACAAGGTGCAATTTCAAAATGTGGTTGCGCATCAGCAGTTTTTCTCGTTCTGACAGTCACTGACACACTTAATTAGCCCATGTCAGCATTTTTAGATTGGTCAATTAGTCTAGCGGCCCTCTATGCAAACAGTTTTTTTAATGTTCAATGTCTGTCAGGATCACCCTAGACCCTATGCACTATGCAGATGTGGAGATCTGTGGTGTGTGTGTGTGTGAGAGAGAGAGAGATGAGAGGAAAGGAAGATTATTTTCTCACAGCAGGAAAAGAATCCTGCAGCAACAGGAAATGTGAATTATTGTGTAGATTATAATGAAATGACAAAACTTTAGATGCCTTTTCATACCTTGAATATTCAGAGAAGGCCAATTGTCACAGCAATAGTAGTGTTCACAACTGAAGAGTATAGCCTATGTCTGCCTTTCAGTGAGCAGGAAAGGATGTTGGTAAAGTATACCCATACCAATAAAAATGCATGATGATCAGCTAAGATGCCATACTGTGCTTTCCTCCTGCAGGAACATTCAGAACACACAGGCACACACACACACAGAATAGCTCAATTGAATATTGTTGTATGTGTAAGTACTAGCTAAATTAGCTATTCAAAGAGCCAGATAGGTAACCATTTAGAGTAGCTGAAGTTTATTATTACTCAGTCAATAAACACCATCAGCTGACAAAGGATCTAGCTAAGCTACAGTAGCTACAGAAAGTAATGGAGAAATCTGACCTTTCTGCAGCAGGTAGCTCTGGCTGGGCAGCTTCATCTTGTAGCATGTTGAGGGAATAATTTACTTCCACTAGCTACTACTAGCTAGCATGACCATAGCCAGTAACCAGGTAGGGCTAGCTAGCCAGTTAGTGGAAGCCAACTTTGTTACATTGTTTTGTTTGTTCTCCGTTATTAAATGTCCAAATTTGACACAATAAATTACAAAACATGTCGACTTCCGATTTTCGTTTTTTAAATTATAATTAAAAAAAAAGCAGTTTTCCATTTTTCCACTCTCCGTTTTGACTCCGGATGTGCTCCATTCATGTTTTGTTAACATGGTCTGCGTAACTTTTGGCCAATTTATATTTCCTATTAGATTACAAAAAAAGGAGTAAATGGTTGTTCCTCGTTTATTTGATTTGAATCTGAAATCAAACAACACCAACGGTTTTGTTTTTTGTTTTAACACGGACCTGATCAGCCTTTGCCGGGTCATTGAAGTTTTAGATTAGATAAGAAAAAACGTGTCCTCAGAGAGGCAATGCATTTGCAGCATACAAACTATTTTACAAAGTAACAAACAAACACACAATTGTCTTCATTTCAAAATGTGTATCCATTACATGCGTAACATTTAATTCACACTAATACAGTATGAAATGTGCCATGTTGAGATTATTACAGCATATCACAATTATACCATATATCACTCATTTATTATGGGTGAATAAACTGTTGTAGCACTTCAATATTTGCCCAGTTCTGTCCTCCTGTTTGTGTTATTCTGAGGGCAGAATGTCAACTGATTGTGATTGGGTATCCAGGGGGTATTTTTTTTATATTAGTGTATCAAATATTCTTATGGTTATATACTAGTGGGGTTTACTTCTTGATTGTTTTGAGACTAAAGGTTTTCTGAATTAAAGTTATTTCAGACTACTGCTGTTTGACTTGATATTCAGTCGGCCACTCCCATCGAATTTCGACACCTCACACGTCACTACTCTAAACTTGATCTGGGGGATTTTCTTTTGGTTTGATGATTATTATGTGTTGCATCCCTGCGGAGCATTGTTTTGACCAGTTATGTTTTCATGCTGTGAAATGTGCCAGCAAAGGGATTTCTTTGTGTAGATAAACGTCTCAATTTCCTCATCAGGGGTAACATCACAGACTATGGTAAAGTTGGTTTGAGATTCGATATTCGCCAGACATCTGGACCTTCAAACTTCAATAGCTCGCGAACCTTGTCACAACACAACTGATTTGGTCCTACTGTACATAATGTACCTACACCTATGCTATGATCACAAGACGCAGGTCTCCTTTTTGTCCCTATAATTTCAAAGGAAACAGCTGGAGGCAGGTCTTTCTCCTATAGAGCTCCTATTTTATGGAATGATGTGCCGATCCATGTGAGAGAAGCAGACTCGGTCTCAACCTTTAAGTCTTTACTGAAGATTAATCTCTTCAGTAGGTCCTATGATTGAGTAGCTCAGGGGTGCGAAGGTGCCTCTGACCCTATTACGGAGGCTGAGTCACTGGTTTGCTGGCGCTCTCCCATGCCGTTCCTATGAGGGCGCATCAGATCATGCCAGGCTTTGATCACTATACTCGACTACCTTGGGTGGGTTGAGTCACTGACTTAATCTTCCTGTCCTTTTTTGTGGTAGTGAGGTGTGGGAGATCTTCCTCTGTTATACTCAACCTTGTCTCATGGTAGTAAGTTAGTGGTCTGTTGATTTCCCTTGAGTGGTGTGGGGGCTGTGCTTTGGCAAAGATGGGTGTTGCTTATCATGCCTGATTTGCACTGTCCGGGAGTAATTTTGTAAGGGGCCACAGTGTTTCCCAATCCCCCTGTCTCTGTCCCCAGTGTCTATGTTGCAATAGCTAATGTGCGGGGGGTTAGGGTCAGTCTGTCCTATCTGGTATACTGTGTGATCTTAGGCATGCTCCCTCTGATCTTCCTCTCTCTCTCTCTCTCTCTCTCTCTCTCTCTCTCTCTCTCTCTCTCTCTCTCTCTCTCTCTCTCTCACACACACAGTGATTTTATTGTTGTATATTGTTGTAAATTTCTCATTCTAGGTAGAACTGTCTGCAAAGGTTTCTACCTAGCACCAAATGTGGTTCCCCTGTGGGGACATGCAGAAGTAGACTATATGTTCAACTTAGCACATGTTTTCCTAAGAGTGTACAACAATAATTCACTCTCATTTGCCATTCAGTTCTTGTGTTGTGATGAGTTCAGTGTGTTGCTTGAATTATGTAAAAATGTATCTTTCTTTTTAAAGTTTCTAATCTGATGATAAATGTGTCCCATGATTTCACTGGTGGGAATAGACCCATCTTTTTTTATGCCAATGATTTATAAAAACAGTTATTGAAGGATGACTGTTTTGATAAAGTGTGAGTGTTACGAGGGGGGGTGGGCAGGGACTCTGCTGTCCTAGATTCAGGGGAATGGGGTGCCAGGACAGAGAAGAGAGTTCCGGAGGAGTGGGGTAACATGGGAGAATTTGTTAAGGCTGAATACCAGGCAGGCTGCGGCGTTCTGGATAAGTTGCAGGGATTTGATGGCACAAGCAGGGAGCCCAGCCAACAGCGAGTTTCAGTAGTCCAGACGGGAGATGACGAGTGCTTGGATTAGGACCTGCGCTGCTTCCTGTATGAGGTAGGGTCGTACCCTACGGATGTTGTAGAGCATGAACTTGCAGGAGTGAGTCACTGCTTTGATGTTTGCATAGAACGACAGGGTGTTGTCCAGGGTCACGCCAAGGTTCTTTACACTCTGGCAGGGGGACACCATGGATTTGTCAACTGTGATGGAGAGCTGGCAGGCCTTCCCCGGGAGGAACAGCAGCTCTGTCTTGTTAAGGTTGAGCTTGAGGTGTTGGGCCGACATCCAAGCTGAGATATCAGCCAGGCATGCAGAGATGTGTGTCGCCACCTGGATGTCAGAAGGGGGGAAGGAGAAAAGTAGTTGAGTGTCATCCACATAGCAATGTTAGGAGAGTCCATGTGTGGATATGACAGAGCTGAGTGAGAGAAGAGGATAGGGCCTAGAACCGAGCCCTGGGGGACGCCAGTAGTGAGAGTAGTTGGTGCAGACACAGATCCTCTCCACATCACCTGGTAGGAGTGCCCTGCAGGGTAGGATGCAATTCAAGAGTGTCCAGAGCCTGAGGCGCCCAGCCCTAAGAGGATGGAGAGGAGGATCTGATGGTTCACGGTGTCAAAGGCAGCGGACAGATCTAGGACAATGAGAACAGAGGAGAGAGTCAGCTTTGGCAGTGCGGAGAGTCTCCGTGACACAAAGGAGAACAGTCTCGGTTGAGTGACCCATCTTGAAGCGTGACTGGTTAGGGTCAAGAAGATCGTTCTGAGAGAGATAGCGAGAGTTGGTCAGAGACAGCACGCTCAAGTGTTTTGGAAAGAAAAGAAAGGGGATTGGCAAAAAGTGGTTAACAAAAAATAAAATAAAAAGAATAGGAATCATTTTATGAGAAAAGTAAAAGGTGTGCAACCTGCCTCTCTATATAAGGAATAATGGACAGTTGAAATGAGGTTGCTTAGTCACGTGGTTGAAGAGCTATTACATTTTTACATTTTCAAATATTGACATAAAATTGTGTAAGTGCTTTATGGGAAAACCAAATGGTGTGCAATGTGTATCCCTACCCTGTGAACAATACAATGTTGGTTTGAGGTGCCTAGGTGCTGTGACTAAGAAGCTATTGAAATTTGAAGTAAAACATTTAACTAATAAATTAAGGTAAAATAAAATAAAAATTATTCAGAAGTGTGTCCCTACCATCTGAACATTCCAAAGTTGGTTTAAGGTGTCTAGGTCATGTGATAAAGGAGCTATTGAAATTGAAGTATTTTTTTGTAAATACACATGTATTTAAAACATATAATAATTTTACGATTAAACTATAGGGTGTGCAACATGCCTCTCTATATAAGGAATAATGGACAGTTGAAATTAGATTGGTAAGTCACATGGTTGAAAAGCTACTGAAATTCTCAATTTGTTTATATTTATATAAAATCTTGTAAGCGCTTTATAGGACAACCAAAGGGTGTACAATGTGTTTCCATAGCCTGTGAACAATACACAGTTGGTTTAAGGTGCCTAGGTCATGTGATGAAGTAGCTATTGACATTCTAAGTAAAACATGTAATTAATAAATTAAGGTAAAGGAAAATGTAAATTAAAATCAGAAAACCAAAGAGGGTGCAATGTGTGTCCCTACCCACTGAACATTCCAAAGTTGGTTTGAGGTGTCTAGGTCATGTGATCAAGGAGCTATTGAAATGTAATTGATTTTTATATATATTTTAAATGTAGGAATAATTCTATGAGAAAACTAAAGGGTATGCAACATGCATCTTTATGAGGGATAATGGACAGCTGAAATGAGATCGGTGGACAGAGGAAATGGGTTTCCAGGAGGTGGAGGGGAGGTACCTATGACTGATGGTTCCAAAATGGCAGAGTCCATGGAATTATTGCTTGAATCTGAAATTGTCAAATGAAGTATGTGACAATGAATGGAAAATAGTGAAATCAAGGGATGGAACAAAACGAGCAAAAGTTGTAGAAGAAGACAAGGACAAGGAGGTAAATTGGGAAATCCATTTTTACTATCGAGGGCCGTGAAGATAGCAGTGGGAAAGGTGGATTCAATCAAGGTGACTAGAAGCGGCCTTATTTTGGTTAATTCTGTTGATGAAGAATAGAAGAAGCGTGCGCTGGATCTGGCAAAATTGCCCATGTCAGAAGTAACCTGTGCTGATCTTCGGAGCAGGGCGCCTGCCAAAGGAGTTATAGCTAGAGTCTCGTTAGATATACTGTAGATGACGAGTACCTTATTCAGAAAGTGGTCAGTACACGTCACCTGACCCGTATGGTAAATGAAAGGAAGGAGAAAAGCCTATCACCGCTATTATTGTTTAGGGAGATTCTACATGTGAACATGTGAATCTTGGATATGTGAGGTATACTGTGAGAGTATGTGTCAAAACCACTACAGTGTGGGAATTGTAAAAGATATGGTCATGTGTCAAATGTTTGGAGAAATATGGTATTGAAGAATCTTTGAATGGAAAATGTTGCAACTGCGGTGGGGATCTTACTCCAGACTTCCTTGAGTGCCCTGTTAGGGTGAAAGAGGTTGAGGTGTCAAGGATCAAGGCTGTACAGCAGATCTCCTATGTGGAGGCGATGAAGAGAGTCGAAGGGGCAAGAGGCCACAGTGTTGAAGAAGATATGGCGGTGGATGCATTGCAACCAGTTGCTAATGTTTTAAGTCAATCAAGTGATCTAGATACACTCATTGTGAAGAAGGTGGATTTTGTAGCATTTAAAGCCACAGTGATTCATTGTACAGCAGTGTCCAAGAAGCTGGACATCATTATATCTGCAGCCGAGAAGTTTTGGGGGCTCCAATCACTGCAAGGACTATTGTAGCTAGGAAAGTCTTCTGAGTCTGTGTAGGGACCTGGTTATAATTTGTTGTTTTTTTGTTACAGAAAATCAGGTTGATTTTGTTTAGTAAAAAAAATAGTTTAATAGTTTGTATGATATTTTGAAAACAATTTACTTACATTATTTCATTTTTGGGATCCTTATTATCCACTAGCACAGTAGGTGGCATAATGCACATTCAATTGTTGCAAACACCATTATATCATAGAAGAAGAAGAAATTAGGTCGCTAAGTCACTTGGTGTAAGAGCTATTGAAATGTGAATATTGTGATCATGCACTTTGTTGAAGATCCCTAACTAGTTGCATTGACGGGGTGCCAGGCTGCCTACACCTTTGCCATGTGATTATGAAACTCGGGTCGGAATCGGGAAAATAAGACCTGTGCAATGTTGTACACCCTTTGTCCTTCATAAAAGAGCCCAATCTGAGGTGTGTAGCTCAAATCGTTCGCCAGCTATTGAAGTTTGGAGGTCCGAATGTCTGGTGAATATCAACTCTCAAGCCAACCTTTCCAGGGTGGGGAACTATTGTTATGAGGGAATGGGAGAAATGGTATCCCGTGGATTGACTAGTCCAGCGCTCTTCCAGCTGTGTTTGTTGTTGATTTTGGTACCATACATCAAAGGCAGAACATTTGAGAAATGTCTCCCGGGCAATACATGTCGATCGGAAAAACCTCCTGTAGTCCTAAGTAAGTGGTCATTGTTTATCCTTGATGTGTAACGTTAGCTAGCTCTTCTATTTTCATCTGTTTATTATTGTGAAACAGATTGCATGACAGCGTCAGACAGCTAACAAGGCTAGTTAGGATAAACTCGTGCGTCCAAAAAAATAAACTCATGAGTCATGTTTATCACATGTTTTGTTGTTGATGTTCCTCGAGTTGAACCGTGTATTCTTTCTTTACATAAAAGGGGTAAAAATAGATAAATATACAAATCAACTAAACTGTTCGATGCATGCTTAATAAGGCTACATTGTTGTCTCCAACGTTACAATGGAGCATCTGTCTCCAATTGTTTAAAATTGAACATAATTTGACTTGGACAGTTTGTTTCACATGCGCTACAATGTATCTAGCGACCGGTCTATCTAGTTGCTATTACTATGTAACAGACATGTAACCAAATTGTAGTAATTCTGTTTTCTGTCATTGAGAACAATAAATGGTAACTGATCACCTTTATCACACTCTAAATTGATAATGTTCTGACTTTCGTCAGTCTTTGATTGGCCATCCTTGTCATTTTGTTTTGTCCCACAGTTCCTGGGGACCTGGGGAACCAGCTCGAGGCCAAGCTGGACAAGCCCAGCGTGGTTCACTACATCTGCTACAAAAAGACTGACGTCTACTTCACATTATGGCTCAACCTGGAACTGCTGGTGCCGGTGGCCATCGACTGCTGGATTGACAACATAAGGTTAGTGCTTAGTGTTGCTTGAGGTGGGACATAGGGTGATTGGTTCAAGGAGGGGTTGGGGGTATCTGATTTAATATGAGCTCTGTATAAAGCTACTGTCAGCATCTCTACTGGCAACTTGATATTAATAATTTAATAAAAATATTGTAATACTATTAAGTAGCTGACTGGGTAGGCATGAGAGAGAGATCTGTTTTTCCTGAGAAACAACTGTTTTTCTGTAGCCTAGGTTGAATAGGTTATCTTCAGACCATTGAATAAACTGACCTTTGAATTCCCTTTGTAATCAATATGTTTTCAACAATTAGTCTGTCTCTCAGAGCGTATAGTTCATTTAATAGTGAAGGCATAGTGTACGACCAGTTGGGTCTTTCTTTTCTCCCCAATTAGGCCTAGTTCCTCTTGAAATGCAGAAATTCTACTGAAAAATCATTCAAACAGGTGTTTCCAGATGGGTCGCTAACCAAGTAACTATTGTGCTGTGGCTTTATTCCAGGAACAACTAATGAATTAAGGGAAGAAGTGAACGTTTCCAATTCTATCCCATATCATCTTCACAATACTTATATTGTATACTGTAATGTCATTGTAATTAAAGGTAGACTAAGCTAAATGACTGCCACGAGCAGTACTGCAGATATTGAGATGAGCGAGATGCAACACTTTGCTCTCACAGTATCTGTGCCTGGGTTTGCTTCATGCTATTACAGCGCGCTAGCCACGGAACCAAAAACAGCAGAGAAGTTGAGCCTTGCGCTTCAACGCTCTTAGTAGTTTTGGAAATTGACCCACTATGCTGTTTTTCTGCATCCACATCATATCGCTGAGTCTATCTTGAACTTTTCTAATATTCTGGGGTGTCTGTCTGCATTAGATTGATTTATAACCGTACAACAAGGCAGACAGAAGCACCTCCGGGGGTAGATGTCAGAGTGCCTGGCTTTGGACAGACCTTCCCTCTGGAATACCTTGACCCTAGCAACCGCGATGTTGGTGAGTGGGCCCATCGCCCTAGAGTGCCTAAAGTATCTATTCAACAGTCTCCCTAATAGTGTGCGAGTATGTCAGTCTTTGCTTGTGTGTGGGTTTAACTAAGCTAGTATTGTTTTTGTTGCAGGTATGTATTTCTTCACCATAGTGCAGGCACTGGTGGAGTGGGGATACACCAGAGATGACGATGTTCGAGGAGCTCCGTATGACTGGCGTAAAGCTCCAAGTAAATCAGTCTCTTTTCATTCTTTTACACACACATTTTAATGTAGATACATGTCTGTCAAAGAAGCATTTGTGGTCTGATGAATAGAGCTTGGTCTTTGAATGGATTGTATGTCCTTGTAAGGAGCTAGCAATGTTATCGACACCCCCTAGAACCCTCAAACTCAACTCTGGACCTCGAAGCCAGTCCCACTGCTTTTTTTCCATTGGTCCCCTCTAATCAGGGACTCACTTAGACCTGGGACAACAGGTGGGTGCAATTCATTATCAGGTAGAACAGAGAACCAGCAGGCTCTGGATCTTGTAGGGTAAGACTTAGGGATAGCCCCCTTTTTTTTTTCTTCAATTTTTGCCTTAAATGACACCCAAATCTAACTGCCTGTAGCTTAGGCCCTGAAGCAAGGATATGCATATTCTTGGTACCATTTGAAAGGAAACACTTTGAAGTTTGTGGAAATGTGAATTGAATGTAGGAGAATACAACACAATATATCTGGTAGAAGAAAATACAAAAATACCACCATCTTCGAAATGCAACAAAGGTCCCACATCTAGCCATCACTCTGGTTGTAATTCCGATGGTGTCCACAAGATGGCAGCAGTATGTGCAAAGTTTCGGACGGATAACTTGAAGTATGAGCAAACTACATGACATTAAATGTGAAGTCACCCAGCTACATTTGGGCAAATCGTGAAGGAGACTTTTACATTCACATTACATTTTTCTGCAAGAATATAGTCAAATCTGTATACTTGGACTTTGATTTAGCTTTTCCAGTATTAGTAGCCATTTAAGTTCAACATTTGCAAAACACCCAGTTTTCATAACTTCATAACTCTCCATATTCTTATAATTTTTGTCCAAAAGGAAAAGGCTTGCCGTCACACAAGGTTAGCAGCTACATTTTGCGACAGATACGGGGTTTCCCGACAATCCTGTAAAGCCCAGCTCATTGGCTATCTAGCTAGCTTTGTTTGACCCCGATTGGTGCTAATTTGACAGTTACAGTCAATCAAGTGAAGACCGCCCGCGTCATCGGCGTGCCATGAAGGCGTCGCTCACTGACCAAATTTTGTGTCCTATAGGATATACTACACCTCTAATGATATAGTGAAGTCTTGTTACGTTCTAGGATCTCTGAGGAATAAATATGAACGTGATTTGACTGGTTGAAACAACTTTTAGGGTTAGATTTTCAGATTCCTTTCTTTGCAAATTGAACAAGTGGAAATACAAAATAGATCGTGCATGCTATATGGACCTGAAAAAGGATTTTATCTAACAAAACGACACTTCATGTTATCTCTGGGCCCCTTTGGATGATACATTCTGAAATCTTGCTCTGATTTAAGTACACATTTCACCTTCAGAGGTTTGATAAATTCAACTATCGCGGTGAAAAAAGTTGTTGTTAAGAGCTCTACTCAAACAATAGCATGGCATTTTTTTGCAGTAATAGCTACTGTAAATTGGACAGTGCAGTTATATTAACAAGAATTTAAGCTTTCAGCCGATATAAGACACTTATATTTACCGACATTTGTTGTTTCTTTAAAATCTGTGATCGTGACAAGGCGCTGCATGATTTACAACTGTCCCGTTGACGGGACGCCGATCCCTAAGAAGGTCAGAGTTAAATACCCATGCCCTAGACTAGAGTCTAAGGGCCCGGGGCTGGGTTTCTACTAAGCTAACATATGGAATTGTTTTAAGATGGTCATACCAAGGATCATTTAGCTATTTGATTTTGAATTTTAGGACCCCTGTAGGAATAAACTATATTTTACACACTCTACCGTTGAAAAGTTTTGGGTCACTTAGAAATGTCCTTTTTTCCCCTTCTTTTAAAAAAAAAGAAAAGCATTTATTTTTGGTCCAATAAAATATCAAATTGATCAGAAATACAGTGTATACATTGTTAATGTTGTAAATTACTATTGTAGCTGAAAAATGGAATATCTACATAGGCGTACAGAGGCCCATCATCAGCAACCATCACTCTGTGTTCCAATGGAACGTTGTGTTAGCTAATCCAAGTATATAATTTTAAAAGGCTAATTGATCATTAGAAAACCCTACCTTGTCACAACTCACCTGATTGGCTCAAACACATTAAGAAGGAAAGAAATTCCACAAATTAACTTTTAACAAGGCATACCTGTTAATTGAAATGCATTCCAGGTGAATACCTCATGAAGCTGGTTGAGTGAATACCAAGTGTGCAAAGCTGTCAAAGGGTGGCTACTTTGAAGAATATATATAACCTTCTATTGTCCCCAGAAAAAGGTGCACCTATGTAATGATCATGTGGTTTAATCAGCTTCTTGTTATGCCACACCTGTCAGGTGGATGGATTATCTTGGCAAAGGAGAAATGCTCACATTAGTGCGCAACATTTGAGAGAGAAGTGTTTTGTGCATATGGAAGCACCTCCGGGGGTAGATGTCAGTGCCTGGCTTTGGAAAGTCAGTCTTTTATTTCAGCTCATGAAACATGGAACCAACACTTTACATGTTGCGTTTTATATTTTTGTTCAGTGTGTTTTAAATATTGTTATACTAATCTCAGTAGTTTGGAATTATCAGTCTCATGCATGTTTTCCCCCCGTTTTTAACAGATGAGAACAAAGCCTACTTTATGAGACTGCAACATATGATTGAGGAGATGGCCATGAAGGCTAGGGGTCCGGTTGTCCTGATGGCCCACAGCATGGGAAACATGTACACCCTGTACTTCCTGAACCATCAGCCCCAGGCCTGGAAGGATCGCTATATCAAGGCCTTTGTGTCCCTGGGTGCACCTTGGGCTGGTGTGGCTAAAACCCTGAGAGTTGTAGCTACTGGTAAGCGTTTGCATTTCTGCATGAATTACATAGGTGTCAGAACCACAATAGTGAAGTTACTGTGGGCTTCATACTGTTTGTAATGTTTAGCAACCATGTATTTTATATCTACACTATTGCATTGGTTTATAATGTCTCTTTCCTTGCAGGTGATAATAACCGTATCCCAGTCATCAGTTCACTAAAGATCCGCTCACAGCAGCGCTCTGCAGTCTCAACCACATGGCTGTTCCCATACGCACATTCCTGGCCTGCTGACAAGGTGCTAATCCAAACACCCATCACCAACTACACAGTGAAGGACTACCAACACTTCTTCAAGGATATCGACTTTGAAGATGGCTGGGAGATGCGTCAAGACACTGAACCACTGGTCAGTGCACTGGAGCCCCCCAGGGTGGCCATACACTGTCTGTATGGCAGTGGAGTACCCACAGCGGAGGGTTTTCTCTACACCAACTTTCCTGATACAGACCCCACACTGATTCTCGGAGATGGGGATGGGACAGTCAACCTGCTGAGTGCCACCCAGTGCAAGCGTTGGATAGGCCACCAGACTCAGCCTGTCCATATGCTTGAACTGGAGGGGAATGAGCATGTGGCCATGTTGCTCAACTTTACCACAGTAACCTACATCAAAACCGTGCTCTTTGGCCCCTGAGCGACCTCAACTAACTACTGCCCCTCGGCTTGTTGTCTTAAGTGACAAATTCACAAAGATGAAGAACGGGGATAGTATAAAGAGAGAACTGATAGGCTTTTGGACACATGACGGTCTCAGAGCCTGAGGAGGAATTGATGACGGCACTAAAATGTTTTATCCTATTTTATTTTTAATTATCCCCTCTGCAGACGATTGCTGTTTTTCCAAATGTTACTATGTTAATTGATCATATTTGTAAAGGTCTTCCCCAATTAACTCAGATTAGCAGGTTGTTTCCTGTTGTGCTGAACCAAAAACGGTTTACTAGGTGAATTAGCAGTATGTCCAATATGGAGCAGTGATGAATGAATAAAATCAGGGTCTTTATGTCGAGGCTGGATTGCTTACAGGACAGGGAGACGCGGTCTGATCAGCTTGATTGTAACTATGCCATTGTGCTATGGTTGTACTTGAACAATATATTGATGGAACTATCATGATCTGTGTGTTGTGCTGCCTTGTGGCAATGAAGTAAAATGTAATGTTAAACATTGCATTAAGCCGGCCTTCTGTGTGAGCTCTTTGTTATTAAAGTAAGAAGGGGCGACACTCAATATTAGCCTCATCATAGGTTCCTCTTCCCTAGTCTCTTCTCACATCCGCTGTGGAACGTGCCTGTAGGGCACCTAGACTCTGGCAAAAACAGACTTACCTCATCCCCTCAGTCTTAACACATCTACTTTCACAGATCACAGGATCTACCATATGAACATGCAACACTTAATCAGGGTTTCTGTAGTCATCAATTCTAGTCATTGCATCTTATCGTCTGGATTGTAATTTTGGGATTATTCTATCCTATTGTATCTCTTATATAAAAGGTTAATGGGTCTATCCTACTAGTTCACGTCAAGTCAAGCTCTTTTTAAAGAATGGAACAGATTAAAGCTTTAGTTGACAACTACTGTTTCATAGGTCACATGTTACCTTTAACTTGGTCAATAAGATTTAAGATAATACTCTTAATCTCAGGTCTAGGGTCAGTGATGTCATACAGGAACTGTAGCAGCAATGCTTGAATACATGTTTTATCAAAACAAGCCTCACGCCCCAAGGTGTGTGCAATCTTCAAAGGAAGTTGCTTGATAAATATTGCATCACTGCCGTTTTCTAGATTGAATCGAATAACCTTTGAGTTTACAAAAATAGAGATACTTTATTGTCTCATGAAAATTGTCACGTTTTGCTGTTGAGGTATCCTAACATTACAGTTGATCACAGACTGAATGAGAACTGGTTTTGTCAGTGTAGTGGAATGGAAAAGGTCTTGTTTCCAGCCTTACAGCGCAGCTCTTGACAGTCCAGTCTCAAGAGGAAGGGTCCATCCTCATGGGAGTCAACCAGACCCTGATGGGCGAGAGAACACACAAGGGGTGCATTCAGTTAAATTGAGCGTTTGCTACGTGGCGTAACAGCTTGTACTGAACGACACGTTTCCCCAGAACGTTCAACATTCTTAAACAGACGCTGAGGTACGTTTGCTCCGTTTGGTGGATGTGGCTTGAAGCAATGAGTGATGTATTTAACCAGGCAAGTCAGTTAAGAACAAATTCTTATTTACAACGACGGCCCACTAAAAGGCCTACGGGAATGGGGGCTGGGATTAAAAATAAAATAAAAATATAGGACAAAACACAGCACGACGAGAGACACCACAACACTATATACAGAGAGACCTAAGACAACAACATAGCATGGTAGCAACACAAAAGATGATACAAATATTATTGGGCAAAGATAACGGCACAAAAACAATACAACATGCGAAGCAGCAACAACTGTCAGTAAGAGTGTCCATGATTGAGTCTTTGAATGAAGAGATGGAGATAAAACTGTCCAGTTTGAGTGTTTTTTTGCAGCTCGTTCCAGTCGCTAGCTGCAGCAAACTGAAAAGAGGAGCGACCCAGGGATTTGTGTGCTTTGGGGACCTTTAACAGAATGTGACTGGCAGAACGGGTTTTGTATGTGGAAGAAGACGGCTGCAGTAGATCTCTCAGATAGGGGGGAGGGAGGCCTAAGAGGGTTTTATAAATAAGCATCAACAAGTGGGTCTTGCGACGGATATACAGAGATGGCCAGTTTACAGAGTATAGAGTGCAGTGATGTGTCCTATAAGGAGCATTGGTGGCAAATCTGATGGCCGAATGGTAAAGAACATCTAGCCGCTCGAGAGCACCCTTACCTGCCGATCTATAAATTACATCTCCGTAATCTAGCATGGGTAGGATGACCACATGACCTTTGTTTTGGAGGTGTTCAGAACAAGGATACGGGAAGAGAAAGCTTGTGGGACACTAAAAGCTTTGTTGCAGAGCGTTTAACACAAAATCCGAGGAGGGGCCAGCTGAGCATAAGACTAACATCTGCATACACAGTGGCTTGCGAAAGTATTCACCCCCCTTGGCATTTAAGTTATACCACAGATTCTCAATTGGATTGAGGTCTGAGCTTTGACTAGGCCATTCCAAGACATTTCAATGTTTCCCCTTAAACCACTCGAGTTTTGCTTTAGCAGTATGCCTAGGGTCATTGTCCTGCTGGAAGGTGAACCTCTGTCCCAATCTCAAATCTCTGGAAAACTGAAACAGGTTTCCTCAAGAATTTCCCTGTATTTAGCGCCATCCATCCTTCCTTCAATTCGGACCAGTTTCCCAGTCCCTGCTGATGAAAAACATCCCCACAGCATGATGCTGCCACCACCATGCTTCACTGTGGGGGTGATGAGAGGTGTTGGGTTTGCGTCAGACATAGCGTTTTCCTTGATGGCCAAAAAGCTCAATGAGTCTCATCTGACCAGAGTACCTTCTTCCATATGTTTGGGGAGTCTCCCACATGCCTTTGGGGAGTCTCCCACATGTGTTTGCTTACTTTTTTCTTTAAGCAATGGCTTTTTTCTGGCCACTCTTCCGTAAAGCCCAGCTCTGTGGAGTGTACGGCTTAAAGTGGTCCTAAGGACAGATACTCCAATCTCCGCTGTGGAGCTTTGCAGCTCCTTCAGGGTTATCTTTGGTCTCTTTGTTGCCTCTCTGATTAATGCCATCCTTGCCTGGTCCGTGATATTTGGTGGGTGGCCCTCTCTTGGCAGGTTTGTTGTGGTGCCATATTCTTTCACTTTTTTAATAATGGATTTAATGGTGCTCTGTGGGATGTTCAAAGTTTCAGATATTTTTTTATAACCCAACCCTGATCTGTACTTCTCCACAACTTTGTCCCTGACCTGTTTGGAGAGCTCCATGGTCTTCATGGTGCCACTTGCTTAGTGGTGCTGCAGACTCTGGGGCCTTTCAGAACAGGTGTGTATATATATTGAGTTCATGGGACAGATCATGTGACACTTAAATAAAGTCCACAGGTGTGCAATCTAACTAAGTATGTGACTTCTGAAGGTAATTGGTTGCACCATATCTTATTTAGGGGGTTCATAGCAAAGGGGGTGAATACATACACACGCATCACTTTTCCATTTTTTTCCCTCCAGAATTTTTTTTCACTTCACCAATTTGGACTATTTTGTGTATGTCCATTATATGAAATCCAAATAAAAATCCATTTAAATGGTTGTAATGCAACAAAATAGGAAAAATGCCAAGGGGGATGAATACTTTTGCAAGGCACTGTACATGGATGGGAGAGCTTCCTACTGCCTGAGCTATGTTGTTGATGTAAATTGAGAAGAGCATGGGGCCTAGGATCGAGCCTTGGGGTACTCCCTTGGTGACAGGCAGTGGCTGAGACAGCAGATGTTCTGACTTTATACACTACACTATTTGAGAGAGGTAGTTAGCAAACCAGGCCAAAGGCCCCTCAGACACCAATACTCCTTAGTTGGCTCACAAGAATGGAATGGTCTACCATATCAAAAGCTTTGGCCAAGTCAAAAACTGCAGCCCAACATTGCTTAGAATCAAGGACAATGGTGACATAATTTAGGACCTTTAAGGTTGCAGTGACACATCCATAACCTGAGCAGAAACTAGATTGCATACCAGAGAGAATACTATAGACATCAAGAAAGCCAGTCAGTTGATTATTGACAAGTTTATCCAACACTTTTGATAAACAGGGCAAAATAGAAATTGGCCTATAACAGTTAGGATCAGCTTGATCTACCCATTTAAATAAAGGACGCACTGTGGCCAACCTTCCAAGCAATAGGAACCTCCCCAGAGAGGAGAAGCAGGTTAAGCTTTGCGATGATAGGGGCAGCAACCTTAAAGAAGGGTCTAAACCATCTGACCCAGATGTTTTTTTGGGGGTCAAGTTTAAGGAGCTCCTTTAGCACCTCGGACTCAGTGACCGACTGCAAGGAGAAACTTTGTAGCGGGGCAGGGGAAAAAGAGGGAGGAGCATCGGGCTAGTCGCATTAGAAGGGGTGGGAGATGGGGAAATGTTGGACGGGGAAGGAGGCATGGCCGTTTTTCAGAACTTCTTGGGGTTAGACCCATAGAGAGAGAACTGCACCTTAAAGTAACTAACTTTGGCCTTCCGGATAGCCTGAGTGCACTTATTTCTCATTTGCCTGAACGAGAGCCAGTCAGCCTGAGTATGCGTGTGCCGAGCCTTTCGCCAAATTAAATTCTTGAGGGGGAGTAACTCTGCCAGATCGCGGTCGAACGAGGGGCTGAACCTGTTTTTAATTCTAATTCTCTTTATGGGGGCATGTTTGTTAAAAAATACCACTGAAAATATCAAAAAAGAAGGTCCAAGTGTCTTCCATAGAGGGGATCAAGCTGATTCTATCCCAATTTAGAGGCCAGGTCATGAAGGAAGGCTTGCTCATTCACGTTTTTTAGCAAATCAGGACAGGTCGTTTCACTGAGCAGCCATTACGAACACAGGCTGGAAAACAGTGATCACTAAGGTCATTATAGAAAACACCAGACTGATACCTATCAGGATTATTTGTGAGGATAACGTCAAGGACAGTAGACTTTTCTGGGTGTTTGGAGTCATACCTTGTGGGATTGGTAATAATCTGATAAATATTTACAGAGTCCAATTGCTTTAGGACTTGGTCAGATGGTTTAAGCATGTCCCAGTTTAGGTCACCTAGCATGACAAATTCAGACTTAGTGTAAGGGGCCAGGAGAGAGCTTAGGGCATTTAGGGTACAGGCCGGTGCTGATGGTGGACGATAACACCCAGCAACAGTCAACAAAGAGCTATTTGAAAGTTAAATGCTTAAAACCAGCAAATCAAATTGTTTGGGGACAGACTTGGTGGAGACAACCGAGCACTGAAGGTGTTCCTTTGTAAAGATTGCCACTCCACCACCTTTGGAAGATCTGTCTTGCCGAAAAAGGTTATAACCAGAAAGGTTAACATCAGTGTTCAAAACACTCTTTCTTAACCACGTCTCAGTAATGACCAACACATCTGGATTGGAGCTGTATTTAAAGGGCAGTGGTGTATTTTGAACCCACAACCCAACTCCTCTCCGTTTTTCAAATTGTCGTTCAGAACAGCACAGCACTGTTTAATTTAATGTTGCATTACGTTTTTTTCGTACTGAAGGCAGGCCAGGCTTTAGGCTCTGAGTGAGACACTGGGGCTGTTTCATTCTCCTGATAGAATTAGATGAGATCAGCATGGCAGAAACTAGGTTAAGTTAGCCTATGGTTTGCATCTATCAAGTCCTCTCAAAGCCACAGGTGGAGGAAACAGCCATAAACAGTGAGGGAAAAAAGTATTTGATCCCCTGCTGATTTTGTACGTTTGCCCACTGACAAAGAAATGATCAGTCTATAATTTTAATGGTAGGTTTATTTGAACAGTGAGAGACAGAAGAACAAACAAAAAAATCCAGAAAAACATGTGAAAAATGTTATTAAATTGATTTGCATTTTAATGAGGGAAATAAGTATTTGACCCCCTCTCAATCAGAAAGATTTCTGCCTCCCAGGTGTCTTTTATACAGGTAACAAGCTGAGATTAGGAGCACACTCTTAAAGGGAGTGCACCTAATCTCAGTTTGTTACCTGTATAAAAGACACCTGTCCACAGAAGCAATCAATCAGATTCCAAACTCTCCACCATGGCCAAGACCAAAGAGCTCTCCAAGGATGTCAGGGACAAGATTGTAGACCTACACAAGGCTGGAATGGGCTACAAGACCATTGACAAGCAGCTTGGTGAGAAGGTGACAACAGTTGGTGCGATTATTCGCAAATGTAAGAAACACAAAAGAACTGTCAATCTCCCTCGGCCTGGGGCTCCATGCAAGATCTCACCTCGTGGAGTTGCAATGATCATGAGAACGGTGAGGAATCAGCCCTAAACTACACGGGAGGATCTTGTCAATGATCTCAAGGCAGCTGGGACCATAGTCACCAAGAAAACAATTGGTAACACACTATGCTGTGAAGGACTGAAATCCTGCAGCACCCGCAAGGTCCCCCTGCTCAAGAAAGCACATATACATGCCCGTCTGAAATTTGCCAATGAACATCTGAATGATTCAGAGGACAACTGGGTGAAAGTGTTGTGGTCAGAGGAGACCAAAATGGAGCTCTTTGGCATCAACTCAACTCGCCATGTTTGGAGGAGGAGGAATGCTGCCTATGACCCCAAGAACACCATCCCCACCGTCAAACATGGAGTTGGAAACATTATGCTTTGGGGGTGTTTTTCTGCTAAGGGGACAGGACAACTTCACCGCATCAAAGGGACGATGGACGGGGCCATGTACCGTCAAATCTTGGGTGAGAACCTCCTTCCCTCAGCCAGGGCATTGAAAATGGGTCGTGGATGGGTATTCCAACATGACAATGACCCAAAACACACAAGAAGAAGCACATTAAGGTCCTGGAGTGGCCTAGCCAGTCTCCAGACCTTAATCTCATAGAAAATCTGAGGAGGGAGCTGAAGGTTCGAGTTGCCAAACGTCAGCCTCGAAACCTTAATGACTTGGAGAAGATCTGCAAAGATGAGTGGGACAAAATCCCTCCTGAGATGTGTGCAAACCTGGTGGCCAACTACAAGAAACGTCTGACCTCTGTGATTGCCAACAAGGGTTTTGCCACCAAGTACTAAGTCATGTTTTGCAGAGGGGTCAAATACTTATTTCCCTCATTAAAATGCAAATCAATTTATAACATTTTTCACATGCGTTTTTCTGGATTTTTGTTGTTGTTATTCTGTCTCTCACTGTTCAATTAAACCTACCATTAAAATTATAGACTGATCAATTTTTTGTCAGTGGGCAAATGTACAAAATCAGCAGGGGATCAAATACTTTTTCCCTCACTGTATGTTATTAATTGATGAGATTACCAAATTAAACAGATACATGGACAGAATAAACATATAAGAGGAGGTCATACCTGCAACTCCTGCAGACACTCTTTGCGAATGTGTTCAGTGCAGTCACCAACACACCAGGCCAGACTTATATGGAAGGAAGGATTCTAGAAGAAAAGTGAAAGTTCAGTATTCACTCTTCATCTTATGCAATACTGTATATTTGTTTATCAATTCCTTGCTCAGCAGTGCCACTAGTGTCTGAAACATGCTCCTGCAGTGACCAAATCCTATGTCAATGCACCTAACAGATATTTGAGAGATGTCAGAAGAATTGTGAGAGAGATAGAACAGTGATGGGTTGGAAATTGATAGTGTATTTTTAATACGCTAAATTGTTTTGTGTTCAGACCTTGTAAAAAGTGTCAAGGTTGAACTCCTCCATAGTGCTGTCCACTGCTTTCACAAGCTCTAGTAGCTGAGCCTGTCCTGTGGAGACTTCCATAGCCAGGAACGTCCTGTCGGGGAGAGCAGAAGACTAGACCATAAGACTAGCTGCAAAATAAACCATAAGTCTAACCACTTTAGAATGCACTTCTTCACTCATGCGGTCAATGATCGTGATAAGAGATCCTACTGTACCTGGTTTTCTCGTCATTAGAGTAGACCTTCAGCTTCTCAGCCGAACAAATTAACCTATAAACAAGATCACAATCATTTTACCTCATCCAGACTATTTAGCATAGTATTTGTTTCCTGCCTGCGTACTTCTGGTGACATGCATCCTCTAAGCAAAATATAACAGAAAATAGTAACACCACTTCCACATAAACAAAGGGACTAAACATAATAGTTGGGTGTACTGAGAAGAATAGCAGACCTCCTGCTATGTGTCAAGCCTGTTCTGAGGGACTGTATGAAAGGCTGGATCCAGTGATGCCTCAGAACCACAGTCTTAGATAGACTGAGGTGAAACTCGTCTGTATGAGTGAGGGAGAAGCTATGGGATGCTGCTACTTCAGTCATCTCATCAAGCAGCTCCAAGAACCCTTCCTCTGGGATGTCTACGGAGGAAAATAAGAAGAAGCGGCAGGATGTTAAAACCGACAGCAAGCAATCCTTCAAAACAAAAACATTGTGTATGTGAGTGTATGCAGCTCTGAAGATAAGGCATTTACATGGAAAGTATACGTAAGTGGCCCAGTTTCCTCTCTCGTGTTTGAAGGAGCGAATCCGTCCACCATGTTGCCTGCTGTCGTCAGTCAGTGGATCCTCATCTTCCTCTGTGAACATGTCCAGCACACTGCCAGGAACAGGCAGTCTTGACTTGGAGTCATCTTCCTCCCTATGCACAGATACACTTACTGAGATGTGATTGTGATTAAATATATCAATTAAGGAACAAATCAACTTATAACAATGAGACATACTCGTTTGGGAGATGTCATAGGCTATCCAGCTAACGATAAACAGTTGAAACAATATTTTGGAAAGGAAGTTACCTTGCATTGAGGGTGTGCTCTTCTGATTTGTGCTTCTTCCTCAATGAGTTGTCATCTTTGTGCCAACTTTGCTTCCTTTTTGTTACTTCCCCCCCTAATTGTAAATGTTCTGTATCCTCTTCAGAGCTGCTACTATAGCTGACTAACATTCTTCTAAATAAAGCTCATACATTAATTTTATATCAAGTTTCTTGATTTGGGTCAAAAATAAATAAAAAGAAATGTGCACAGTGAAGTTACAGAAACGTTGACTACTGGATGGCTTGCGATATTCAAACGATAAAAAACACACAGTTGTTGTGGGTAATTTATGTCCCCCTGAAACAAGAACGTTCAAATAGGTTCCATGTTCAGTGACATATACTACAGAATTAATTTCGACAGTAGCCTATATTTAATCATCATTTACTTAATGTTAGTATCATTTAACTAGCTACTTATGCGGAGTATTTCAAATTCAATCTGATTGTCTTGTCAGAAGTGATTATTTGAAACATCCTGCCTTCATAGCAGCATAATCTTCTAGATCGCATTGCAAGGCAGCCACACACCCTTACTTACAATCAAATAGCATTATCTGTGAAAATTCACAAGTGTATTACTGTGATGCGTAGTTATACTCATTTCCGAAAGATAAACGCTATTCATTGCAGGTTCCGGGTATATGTTGTGAGCATGCCAATTAAACCTTGGATCATTCATGTTCCCGTGCCTGGGCAGGATCTCTGAGGCTAGCCACTTAGCTAGCTAACGTTTTATTCCAAATACTCTCGCCGTTTTAAACGGGAGGAGTATGGCCTTGGCCTAGCTATCACACATTGACAGGGTGTTAACGAAGTTACCCCGCTGGGCAAAATATAATATTAGAAATGTAGTGCGGTCATTTCGAACAACACAAAAGCTCTGAATTCGTCGGCCCTGGTGTGGATCTTGTGGAAAACCCGCCGCGCCAGAGCTTCGACAGACCGAGGCTGCGGAGATGAAGGAACATATTGTTCGGCCTACGAATCATTTGTAATTTCTGGCTAAATTGTCAGACGCTACAAATAACTTTCAGTGAAACGTTAAAGGTATGTTACCAGTAATACTGTCCTCAATATGTCACAAGTGTCCTGCTTCTGTAGATCAGTTAGCTAACGACGTCAATAGCCAAATATGTTCATAGCCCAGCATTAGCAAATGCTAACTAGCAACCTCGCCATACAGATTTATGCTGCTGCAATCTGAGACAGACTGTCGCCCGCCACTGTAAAAATGATGGGCCGTATACTTTTCTCCCTTTTGTGGCAAATGGCGTAGTTAGCTACATTTGCGTTACTGCGCGAACACCCCCCCCCCCAATGGATGCGTATTGATTGTGTTCACGCTGTGGATGATTTGGATTTGCATACAACCAATACTGTAATCATGGGGGGGATGGGGGTGAAGGTTTTCTTCAAATGGGATGGCAGAGAAACGGATGGGTCAAATAGTCGTCACCGAAAGCCTGCCAACACAGACAGATCGTTGATCACCCCTTAACCAATATGATTGACACATTCTGAAAGGGCAAGTGGAGTTCTGCTGACCCGATAGAATGTTGAACAAATAGACTGGTACTCGGACGCACCAGTTTAGGTATTGTCTGCCTCCTATAATAAGTCAGAATTGAGGGCATTTGTTTGGATATCTTTTAGTGTGTTTGTAGTGATGGATCATTAGGCAGGTACGCGGGACTGATGTAGCCTATTCCTCTAGAGCTTTAGTCTGATGGATGGATAGGGTCATTTCCGTGTGAAACCCATGAGCACCAACATGTGAAGTTAATAAGAGCGTATCAAATTGGGTGTTAAACGAAAGCTAAGAGTATGTGTTTTGGGGAAATGGAGGCATAGATACGTTTTTCAACAATTTTCCATCCTAAAAATGTAGTTAGGAATAAGCAAAAGCTTTGGTCACAGATGGAAAAGGGGTCTTAAAAAACATCTACTAGGAAAAAGTCTTTAAAGGTATTAGAAATACATCACAACACATTCACGTTAAAGAAAAGGCCTCTACCAATTTAATATTAACATTTTAGTTTTACACAAATGATTTACCTTAAATATTGCCTAGTGTCTATTCATTCTGTTACCAAAAACCTACATACAGTGCATTCGGAAAGTATTCAGACCCCTTGACTTTTTCCACATTTTGTTCCATTACAGCCTTATTCTAAAATTTATTAAATGTGTTTTTTTTCCTAATCAATCTAAACACAATACCCCATAATGACAAAGTAAAAACTGTTTAGACATTTTTGCTAATGTATTACAAATAGAAAAGGGAAATGACATTTTACATAAGTATTCAGACCCTTTACTCAGTACTTTGTTGAAGCACCTTTGGCAGCGATTACAGCCTCAAGTATTCTTGGGTATGACACTACAAGCTTGGTGAAACTGTATTTGTGGAGTTTCTCCCATTCTCCTCTGCAGATCCTCTCAAATTCTGTCAGGTTGGATGGGGAGCGTCGCTGCACAGCTATTTTCAGGTCTCTCCAGAGGGTTCAAGTGCGGGCTCTGGCTGGGCCACTCAAGGACATTCAGAGACTTGTCCCGAAGGCACTCCTGCATTGTCTTGGCTGTGTGCTTAGGGTCTTTGTCCTGTTGGCAGGTGAACCTTCGCACCATTCTGAGGTCCTGAGCGCTCTGGAGCAGGTTTTCATCAAGACTCTCTGTACATTGCTCTGTTCATCTTTCCCGTATGGATGGTGCCGGGTTTCCTCCAGACGTGATGCTTGGCATTCAGGCCAAAGAGTTCAATCTTGGTTTAATCAGACCAGAGAATCTTGTTTTTCATGGTCTAAGAGTCCTTTAGGTGCCTTTTGGCAAACTCCAAGCGGGCTGTTATGTGCCTTTTACTGAGGAGTGGCTTCCGTCTGGCCAGTCCATACAGGCCTGATTGGTGGAGTGCTGCAGAGATGGTTGTCCTTCTGGAAGGTTCTCCCATTTCTACAGAGGAACTCTAGAGCTCTGTCAGAGTGACCATCGGGCTCTTGGTCACCTCCCTGACCAAGGCCCTTCTCCCCCAATTTCTCAGTTTGGCCAGGCGGCCAGCTCTAGGAAGAGTCTTGGTGGTTCCAAACTTCTTCCATTTTAAGAATGATGGAGGCCACTGTGTTCTTGGGGACCTTCAATGCTGCATAAATGCTTTGGTACTCTTCCCCAGATCTGTGCCTTGACACAATCCTGTCTCGGAGCTGTACAGACAATTCCTTCAACCTCATGGCTTGGTTTTTGCTCTGACATGCACTGTCAACCCTGGGACCTTATATAGACAGGTGTGTACATTTCCAAATCATGTCCAATCAATTGAATTTACCTCAGATGGACTCCAATCAAGGATGATCAATGGAAACAGGATGCATCAGAGCTTAATTTTTATTATCTTAGCAAAAGGTCTGAATACTTATTTAAATAAGGTATTTCTGTATTTTTGTGGGAAAAAAAACTGTTTTCACTTTGTCATTATGGGGTATTGTGTGCACTGTTCCTCAAGTAAATGTGTTTTAGTAACATTTTCAGTGGCAATTGTTAAAAGTAGACTTCTACATATTTAACTAGGCAAGTCAGTTAAGAACAAATTCTTATTTACAATGACGGCCAAACCCTCCCCTAACTCAGACGATGCTGGGCCAATTTTGCGCCGCCCTATGGGACTCACGATTATGGCCGGTTGTGATACAGCCCGGGATCGAACCCGGGTCTGTAGTGACGCCTCTAGCACTGCGATGCAGTTTCTTAGAACGCTGCTCCACTCGGGAGGCCCTATATAGTATGGTTTGTTCAACTTTGCAATACATTTTTGTTGTTGCATGGCATACATTTTAAAGTGAAAAAGTGAGTGCCAGCCTCACTCTGTTACGTGGAATTACCCCTATAGTCGTAGCAGTGTTGTCTTCTGACCTGCTTCCTCTGAAGTCTATACTTTTGGGCTCTGATAATTATTCTGTTGTCTCAGGGGAAGTCTCTGTGAAACTGAGATTTTGCACATCTTCTAAGAAGCCATACCACACACTATAGTATTGAATAGTTGAATAATAATTGTTTCCTTTTTCTGCAGTAATCAGAAGAGGACTGAAGACGCGTGGAGACGGTGTATTTTCTTTTTTCTAAATTTAAATGTCTTTGCAGCAGGTGTTATTCCTCTGCACATTATTTTCAGACACCATCTATTGCATCCTAGAAACAAGCCCTTTGTCATATTTTCTAAGTGCTTATGTTCGTCACTGACATGGCAGACTAAGTTACTGAGATTTTCCACCCCATCCACCGATCAATGTACCTTTGATTTTTCTTCATAAAAAGACCCAGTACAATATAAAACTGAATCCCTACACGAGAGCCAGGATGTCCGAGGCGTGGCAGCAGCACGCTGTTGCTCCTCCTCCGGTGGTGCACACCATACCACCAGGGGCGGAGAACGCGTTGGGCTGTGCCGTCTACGGTATCGTCCTGCAGCCTGACCCTGCTCTGCAGCAGTCGCAGCAGCAGCACCAGCATGGCCAGCAGCACAGCCAGCAGCATGGGCAGCAGCAGCAGCAGCACCCTGCCCAGGTACAGCAGCCTTCTCTGCAGGTAGGGGGCGAGGGCGGCCACAAGTGTGGGGCATGCGGCCACGACATCTCCCACCTGGCCAACCCACATGAGCATCAGTGTATGGTGAGCCAGGACCGCTCCTTCCAGTGCACCCAGTGCATGAAGATTTTCCACCAGGCCACTGATCTGCTGGAGCACCAGTGTGTGCAGGTAGAACAGAAGCCCTTTGTGTGTGGTGTGTGTAAGATGGGCTTCTCCCTGCTCACCTCGCTGGCACAGCACCACACCTCACACAACAGCACCAACCCCATGAAATGCTCCATTTGTGAGAAGACCTACCGACCGGGCTCCTCTGGGAACACAACGCCCAGCTCCTCTGCCACCAACCCTCAGCAGCCGTCTGCTGATGGAGCCTCCTCCAGTGGGAGTGCGACAGTGGGATCCTCTTCCTCAATTACATTTCCATCGGCCCGTGACAGGCCCTACAAGTGTTCTGTCTGCCAGAAGGGCTTCAGGCACCTGTCAGAGCTGGCCCGCCATGAGCGTGTGCACACCGGAGAGAAGCCCTTCAAGTGTGACACGTGTGACAAGAGCTTCAGCCAGTCCTCTCACCTGGCCCATCACCAGCGCACCCACAGCTCTGAGCGCCCATACAAGTGTGCTGTGTGTGACAAGAGCTTCAAGCACCGCTCCCACCTGGTGCGCCACATGTACGCCCATTCCGGAGAGCACCTGTTCAAGTGCAACCTGTGTGAACTGCACTTCAAGGAGTCTTCTGAGCTGCTGCATCATCCATGCCACCCACAAGGGGCACGGCCCTTCCGCTGTGCCACCTGTGGAAAGGGCTTCAAGCGTCCATCAGACCTGCGGCAGCATGAGCGCACTCACTCTGAGGAGCGTCCCTTCCACTGTGAGGAGTGCCAGATGAGTTTCAAACAGCAGTATGCCCTGGTGCGCCACAGGCGCACACACAAAAACCCTTCTGACCGCCCCTTCAAATGCAACCTTTGTGACAAAGGCTTCCTGCAGCCATCCCATCTGCTGTACCACCAGCACGTCCACGGCATGGAGAACCTGTTCAAGTGCGCGTCCTGCCAGAAGGAATTCAGTCAGTCAGGAGAGCTGCTGCGCCACAAGTGCGGTGAGTCGTCCGCTTCATCTAGGGACACAGACAAGCCCTACAAATGTGACGTGTGCGGCAAGGGATACAAGAAGAGTTCGACACTGCAGCGACATCAGAACTCACACTGTCAGGAGAAGCCCCTGAAGTGCTCCCTTTGTGACCGCCGCTTCCTGTCATCCTCAGAGTTCGTGCAGCACCGCTGCGACCCGTCCCGAGAGAAGCCCCTCAAGTGCCCCGACTGCGAGAAGCGCTTCAAGTACTCATCTGACCTGAATCGGCACAGGCGCGTCCACACCGGGGAGAAGCCCTACAAGTGTGCTAGCTGTGATAAAGGCTTCAAGCAACGGGAGCACCTGGCCAAGCATCAGAGTGTGCATTCCAGAGATGCCCAGTTCAAGTGTGTTTGGTGTGGAGAGCGCTTTGGAGACCTGGGAGCTTTGCAGGAGCACACAGTCCAGCACACAGCTGAAGGAGGGGGTTACCCTGTGCCACCTTGCATATAGTCACGCCCCTCCATTCTGTACAAGTTCATAGCAAACGTCCCTGTCTACCATTAATTTGCAGCACCCAGCTTAACACACTTGAACTGGGTATCTCTGGAGTGCACACTCTGGTGCTTTCCAGAGATGCCCAGTTCAAATGCTTTGGAGACCTGGGAGCCTTGCAGGAGCACACAGTCCAGCACACATCTGAAGGAGGGGGTTACCCTATGGTAGGTTACTCTGTGCCACCTTGCATATAGTCACGCCCCTCCCTTATTTTCCAGATCATAGCAAATGTCCCTGGCTAGCCCTAATTTGCCCCCAGCATATAGAATCCCTAACCTCACTTCCTATCTGAAACTGTTATCAGTCCCCCCTACCCCCAAAAACCCATACAAATGATCATTGTCTCATAAAAATGGAAGTCACAGCTTGTCATTGTACTGCCAAGTGTCACTGCTTTAGGGCTACCATCTGAAGGACAGAGGAGGAGAAGAAACCATCAAGGATATGTCTTTCACTTCAAACTCTAGGGTGGATGTTCTAGTCCAGGGCCCAGTTTCCCAAAAGCATCTTAAGGCTAAGTAAATCGTTAGAACCTTTTGTAGGAGCATCGTTCAATCTCTGAGCTGTTTCCCAAAACCATCGTTAACATTGCGCTTGAATACGCTCATCATCTAACTCCTGCCTCAGACCACTCGTAGAACAGCGAAGTGCATCGTTAAATTAATCTTTTGTCTTCCCGCATCACTTTATACACACAAGATCTCCACTAAACATAGAATCACATGGTTTATCCGTCTCTGTGAACAAAGTTGACTACAAATGCAAAGTTGCCAATATCTTTGCAATTGATACAAACATGCAACATATAAAAATATCCTTCAAATGAGTACTGCGTTAAAATATACATACAGTAGGCTATAGTCCTATTTCAACCATATTGAAATACATTTAATGTTCAGTAAATTCAGTTCTCTTTTGCTAGTTGTACACTGTCTCATTTGTCTCAATATACTGTATTTCATGATGTGTAGCCTAATGTGTGCACTGCATTTTTATTGGGTAAGAATTAGAATAAGCCGCCTCAATAATATCTCTCTAGGAACTCCTCCGTAGTCAGTATTGTGAAATACTTCTGTTTCGATCCTATCGGTATCGACACGTGCTCCAACGATGCACTTAGCGACTGTTCTCTCTGTGTGGTGTTTTGCGTAACACATGTTACGTCTTCGGCCATTGTAGGAAAGATGAATCGTTAAAACACTCAGAAGTTCCATTGCTATCGGGGAAACTGGGCCCAGGTCAATTACCTTCTCCTCTATCCTTCTTGAATCAACTGCCCAAGAAGGAAAAAAGGAAAGAAATGTAAATCACCACATTAGCCTACATTTCTGTCTATGAAAAGCTTTGAATTTGTACATAAGTTACATTGTAGACTTGTATATGAAAGGGAATGTGGACCAGTTCTCCTCAACCTGCTCGACAGGTCTGTAAGTGTTAAGGGTTGCACCATGACCCAGAACTCTTCTCTTGCCAAAAGTGGTTGTCACTCTAGAACCCATCTGCAGAGTTGCTGCATGCAGTAATGTTCCATACTCTTACCCAGGATAGACTTGAATTATTGCTAAGTTTCAGCAGGTGCTACAGTCTGCTGATGGCCTCTTGCTTTTTTTTTTTTTTAGGAATCAATTACGCTGTATCAACGCTGATATAAAATGTTTTTGTTGGGTGGGTAGTGGGTCGAGATTATTGTGTATTGGTTACTTTTCCACAGCCTCATACCACTGTAGTAGCAGTGTATGTGTATACACTGAAATCAGACACCTCCTTTACCCTTTGTGCTTTAGTATTTTGAAGCTTTTTATGTTTAAGTATCAACTCCACAGCTATTAGTGTGTTTGTTTTTTTTGTTTTTTTAAACATGAGGGTTTATTGTGCTATTGTGAAATATTACAAATGCTTGTGAGTGTATTTGGAAGTATATGTTTGTATCAAAACACAATTGTACTGCACCAGAATCCCAAAGGTGTGGAGATTAACCAGCTGAAGTTTCATCTCACTGCTATATAGAAATTGTATAGAAATCTATATTCCACACTAATATACAGTTGATATTCTTACAGAGATCAGTGTAGACTCTGTGCTGAAAATCTCTAAAACCTGATCAAGCTTCCTCTTACTGCGTGTATATAGTACAGTATGTATGTTTACCAGTTCCACTGTCTGTTTCTAAAACTGCATTGGCTGTTTTGTATGTTACTACTTTTTATCATATGGGGACTGAAATGTTTTTTTTTTCTTCTTTAAAGTCATAGTTATGATAGATTGTATGTCGCAAGTTTCCAAGGAGAACATTCTGTCTGTAAGCCCTACAAGGATTCTGACCCCTCGTGTTCCTTTTGTTTTTATGATGAATGATTGTTGAATCATGTTTGTGAAAATGGAATCCTGGCTGTGAAGTGGATTGTATAATACATACATTTGGGGTAGAATTTGGGCAGGTCTGTAGTTTTAGTTAACCCAATTTATGTCAGACAAACTTATCTGCAGTATATTTGTGCAGGTCATGCTAACTTCTGTTTTTTATAGCCTTAAAAAAAAAAAAAAAGCTAGCATCCTTACCAAAATGGGCTGCTACAGCTTAATTGCAAAATTATGGATTTATCCTCTACTCTAAGTAGTAAGGCACTCAAGAATAAGGCAGAAGTTGGTGTCAACTTTTAAGTCAAATTCACTATGGCTCAAATTAACTTCAATTTGGGTTTTTGGTGTGTGCAGGTGTTTTTTTTTTACATTTTTTTGCAAGTGAAGCATTTCAAGTGGTCATGTTTTGTCCCATTTGGTGGTGGATTTGTGGTTTGAGTGCAGTATTGACAGTGTTTTATGATGGGAGAAGGTAATGATCATTTTGAGGAAGGTTCTTTTTATAATCCGATTCAGTTAAGACTGTTTGGCCTTAATCTGGGGTCAGGGTTAATTAGAAACCCATTCGACTCCAGATCTGACTGCCTCCATGTTGTTGATCTGTTCCTTGTACTCTGTTTTGTTTTCTCCATTGGCATCTGATGTAGGCTAACATTTGGTGTCATTTGTCTTCATCTGTCTTTTGTTAAATGTGTTCATGTCTTTCATCTGGCATTAAGACAACATAAAAGAGCAGTTAGGAATTTATTATCTTTGTTAAAGTACTGTATACGTTTTATTTTTTTTCTTTCAGTTTATTAATACCAAATTTATATAAACATTGTTTAAAATCTATATAAATATCTATATTCTTGGAAGGAGTTAACAGGGTTTTTGATGTAGGGGGGTTGATTGATGGAAGGGTCATTAGGAATGTGATTGACATGAATTTTGATCTGGTGTAGTGCAGAACAGTTAGCCCCTCCCTGCCTGTTGACCCTGTTTTCTCTGTTCTGTGCATGCTTGCTGTGTTAGTTCCTGTAATCTGTCCCAGGTATTAGTGCTTCAGATAGTACTTATTCCTCTTATAGCTTTTTTTCAAATTGTAGTATGTGAATGACGTAGTAAAAAAAAAAAAAGAATTACGTGACAACGTACAGTATGTGTACATTCATGCTAAGATATCTGTATGTAGCATTCAATACACACAGCACTAACAAATAAACTTTTTTCATTTATAAAGGGGGTGTGTTATGAGTGTTTTAATTGCAGAGGGAAGTATGTAGATTAGGTACATTCACTAAAATCACAAAATGTTCTCATTTGTAATAGGGTCTATAATGCTTGTTTAAATGCAGGCTATGACCTGTCGTTTATGCCACACGGTAGAAAGACTGCACTTACCATTGATAATGTAGTACAGAAATATAACACATTTTCTGGTTAATAGTGACTTGATGCATGATGGTTCAACCATTTTACAAACGTGTTCCATATACTGCAAGTTAAACAGAAAAAAACACAGCTTCATTTATAAGTGGGTTTTTATCTCAGTTTACAAAAAAGTGATGGATTTATGACTGGTTTTGGGCTGCTTTGGATTATTGAATATTTGTAGAGAATAAATTATTAGGAAGCATGTGAGGGTTCACTGGGCATAAACTGGTCCCGCTCTTCAATCGATAAAATTTATTTATAAAGCCCTTCTTACATCAGCTGATGTCACAAAGTGCTGTACAGAAACCCAGCCTAAAACCCCAAACAGAAAGCAATGCAGGTGTAGAAGCACGGTGGCTAGGAAAAACTCCCTAGAAAGGCCGGAACCTAGGAAGAAACCTAGAGAGGAACCAGGCTATGAGGGGTGGCCAGTCCTCTTCTGGCTGTGCCGAGTGGAGATTATAACAGAACATGGCCAAGATGTTCAGATGTTCATAGATGACCAGCAGGGTCAAATAATAATAATAATCACAGTGGTTGTAAAGGGTGCAGCAGGTCAGCACCTCAGGAGTAAATGTCAGTTGGCTTTTCATAGCCGATAATTCAGAGTATCTCTACCGCTCCTGCTGTCTCTAGAGAGTTGAAAACAGCAGGTCTGGGACAGGTATCACATCCGGTGAACAGGTCAGGGTTCCATAGCCGCAGGCAGAACAGTTGAAACTGGAGCTGCAGCACGACCAGGTGGACTGGGGACAGCAAGGAGTCATCAGGCCAGGTAGTCCTGAGGCATGGTCCTAGGGCTCAGGTCCCCTGAAAGAGAGAAAGAAAGAAAGAAAGAAAGAAAGAGAAAAAGAGAATTATAGAGAGCATACTTAAATTCACACAGGACACCGGATAAGACAGGAGAAATACTCCAGATATAACAGACTGACCCTAGCCCCCCGACACAAACTACTGCAGCATAAATACTGGAGGCTGTGACATGATTGAAAGATAAACTGAGGTCCACACTAGGTGTTGGTGGTGGTAATGCACCTTAAAGTTGTTTGCCAACTGCCATATAAAGTCCACAGAAGAAGACTGAAGGAGGTGTGATTACTAGAAACTAACTAGGTTTCCCCTTTTATCTGTATATTAATTGTCGGAGAAGAGAACACACGATTTTGTGTCTCAAAATGGGTAAAAATTCTACAAAGATCCACAAAACCTTTCAGGTAAAATAACAAGCCAATGTGTATATTCCAGGAAAAATTGGCTAGCAACCGCAAGATAGTTAAATGTCTTTGAATGTGTTTTGACCTGTCTCCAAATTAATATAGTTGGTTCAGTGTTCGTTAGCATTACGAAACTTCTATTCAAATACACCTCACGTAGCAGGTAAACCATTACATTTTTTGTTGACCAATTTCAACCCTCTCATTGACCTCCATACGAATACATTTAAACTCAGTTTTTCACAATTCCTGACATTTAATCATGGTAGAAATGCCCTGTCTTAGGTTTTAGGATCACCACTTTATTTTAAGAATGTGAAATGTCAGAATAATAATAGAGAGAATTATTTCTTTCAGCTTTATTTCTTTCATCACATTCCTCAGTGGGTCAGAAGTTTGCATACACTCAATTAGTATTTGGTAGCATTGCCTTTAAATTGTTTAACTTGGGTCAAACGTTTCGGGTAGCCTTCCACAAGCTTCCCACAATAAGTTGGGTGAATGTTGGCCCATTCCTCCTGACAGAGCTGGTGTAACTGAGTCAGGTTTGTAGGCCTCCTTGCTCGCACACACTTTTTCAGTTCTGCCCACAAATTCTCTATAGGATTGAGGTCAGGGCTTTGTGATGGCCACTCCAATACCTTGACTTTGTTGTCCTTAAGCCATTTTGCCACAATTTTGGAAGTATGCTTGGGGTCATTGTCCATTTGGAAGACCCATTTGCGACTAAGCTTTAACTTCCTGACTGATGACTTGAGATGTTGCTTCAATATATCCACATAGTTTTCCTCCCTCATGATGCCATCTATTTTGTGAAGTGCACCAGTCCCTCCTGCAGCAAAGCACCCACACAACATGATGCTGCCACCCCCGTGCTTCACGGTTGGGAGGATGTTCTTTGGCTTGCAAGCCTCCCCCTTTTTCCTCCAAACATAACGATGGTCATTATGGCCAAACAGTTCTATTTTTTTTCATCAGACCAGAGGACATTTCTCCAAAAAGTCAGATCTTTGTCCCCATGTGCAGTTGCAAACCGTGGTCTGGCTTTTTTATGGCGGTTTTGGAGCAGTGGCTTGTCGATATAGGACTCGTTTTACTGTGGATATAAATACTTTTGTATTTGTTTCCTCCAGCATCTTCATAAGGTCCTTTGCTGTTGTTCTGTGATTGATTTGCATTTTTCGCACCAAAGTACGTTAATCTCTAGGAGACAGAATGTGTCTCCTTCCTGAGCGATATGACGGCTGAGTGGTCCCATGGTGTTTATACTTGCGTACTATTGTTTGTACAGATGAACGTGGTACCTTCAGGCATTTGGAAATTGCTCCCAAGGGGTAACCAGACTTGTGGAGGTCTACAATTGTTTTTTGGAGGTCTTGATTTCTTTTGATTTTCCCATGATATCGGGCAAAGAGGCACTGAGTTTGAAGGTAGGCCTTGAAATACATCCACAGGCACACCTCCAATTGACTCAAATGATATAAATTAGCCTATCAGAAGCTTCTAAAGCCATGACATCATTTTCTGGAATTTTCCAAGCTGTTTAATGGCACAGTCAACTTAGTGTATGTAAACTTCTGACCCACTGGAATTGTGAGACAGTGAATTATAAGTGAAATAATCTGTCTGTAAACAATTGTTGGAAAAATTACTTGTGCCATGCACAAAGTAGATGTCCTAACCGACTTGCCAAAACTATAGTTTGTTAACAAGAAATTTGTGGAGTGGTTGAAAAACGAGTTTTAATGACTCCAACCTAAGTGTATGTAAACCTCCGACTTCATCTGTATATATATTTTTTTTTAGGCTTACCTGTTTTGCATGTTATTTTGGCATTATTACATGTCAATTATCAGTTTGCAAACAATGTAAAAAAAATGAGTTAATGAGTTAATAAAGCCACAGACAAACATGGTCTCTTTTTTGCATTCTTGAGTAATTCAGCTCCAAAATGCAGGTGTTTCAGCCTAGCTCAGTGTTTTCTGTGGTGGTGGGGCAGCCAGTGTAAAATATGGAGGGTAAGTGTTGGTAATGTTCTCTAGTTGCGCCATGATTAGCTCAGTGTTCTGTCATTCGTGGGGACAGTATGTCACCACCAAGTCTAAGGGTAGACCTCGTAAATCCTTTTTAATCATTAGTCATATGAAGAGAAATAATGAAGAGAAATTATAGATAAAACGTATCTGTGCTCATTGGCCATTGGACATAAACATTAAGCAACAAGTTAGAAATCGCAAATTCAACAATGAGTGGTTTGGAAGGAATCAGTGACAGTGGCTAACTGCAAGCGTTGCAAAGCGATCACTAGCCTGCTATTCAGTGGAGTGGCTGTGTGGTCCCAAATCTGGGATTAAGTGTCTCTCTTCCAAGTTTGAAATGATAAACATTCAACATTGGCCATGCTGTCAATGAAGCATGATTTGTGCCGCAATCAAAACAACTGTTAGCTCGAAACTGCAAAAACTTGACTTCAGTGAGTTCAAGACAACTGGGAATTCCGGATAAAATGAGCTCCAACGGGGAAATACGTTTTGAACGGTCATCCAACTCGAAATTGTAAGTAGGGAACTCGGGCCTCTTTCTAAAGCTACGACCTGAAAATCAATGACGTCATCATGATTCAACCTTGTTTTTTTCAGAGTTCCTATAGTTGTCTTGAAAGCACCAAAAATCCAGAGGATGCCAGACTTTGATGACAAAATTTGCCCATGAAGGACCGCCGTGCCACCTTCCTGTTCAAGTGAGCACAGCACAACAAGGTGAGTCCAGAAGTGTCTTGCATGCTGCTTCATAAATGATGTAATATGCCAGGAATATATGTATACTGTAGCTAAGAAGGTAATACTAAGTGTATGTTGTGTAATAAGCTGTTAGTAGTCCATGTGCCTCACCCTAATAATTTGGTCTATTTACCCCTCTTAATTTCAACCTACTGTTCTGACTTGGTGGTGCACATGTAGCCTATAATGTGTTTTAGAGAAAGGTAATCATCACATTTTGGAAGAGCTTTCATTGTCTGCTTATGTGCTTCCTTTATTTATTCTATGGTTCTGACTTGGTGTACAGGGAGAACACTGTAAGAACGGCCCATGTTCTGAATTCTGTCGCTGTACATTTCAAAAGTGCTAAACAAATACAGTGAGGGAAAAAAGTATTTGATCCCCTGCTGATTTTGTACGTGTGCCAACTGACAAAGAAATGATCAGTCTATAATTTTAATGGTAGATTTGTTATTCTGTCTCTCACTGTTCAAATAAACCTACCATTAAAATTATAGACTGATCATTTCTTTGTCAGTGGGTAAACGTACAAAATCAGCAGGGGATCAAATACTTTTTTCCCTCACTGTAGTTATATTGACTACATCCGTCCAAGCTTGCTCATTAATGTCTTAATCGAAATTACGGATTGCCTCTTATCCGCTTATCGTCCCCTTATGCCATAGTTTGTACATCTCAATTGTCATTAGAAACCACATTTGTTTAATCAAGTCAGCCATATCAGCTATGTTTTTTTAAAAGGCAGTTAATGAAGCTGGATTAACTGTTTCACTGCCAGACAAGGCTCCTCTGATAGCCAGGTGTAGCAGTGGTAAGGTGTTGGGACTGGTGTTGGGACAGCTTTATGTAGACCCTAACAGTTTGTGAGCACCGTTTGTCACCGTTATAGTGCAATTCATGTATTGTTTAGTGTTGTGTTGTGGCTTTGCTGGCATGCATTCCACGTTTTGTTAATTTCTTTGCCCCACCAAGATTTACATGCTAAAATCGCCACTGAGTACACGAATAGGTTGCCTAGAGCGATGGACTGAATATAACATGCACGCACACACACACACCTTACAGACAGTTTAATTATAAAATAAACACATAGAGTATAAATTATGAATAGATCAGACAGAATAACAATATATATATATACACTATTGGTCAAAAGTTTTAGAACACCTACTCATTCAAGGGGTTTCTTAATTTTTGTAGAATAATAGTTAAGACATCAACTTTGAAATAACAAATATGGAATCATGTTTTAAGTTATAAACAAATCAAAATGTATTTTATATTTAGATTATTCAAATAGTCACCCTTTGCCTTGATGACAATTTTGCACACTCTTGGCATTCTCTCAACCGGCTTCACCTGGAATGCTTTTACAACAGTGTTTTTTTATTTATATTTTTATTTTATTTTAGTATTTTACCCCTTTTTCTCCCCCAATTTTGTGGTATCCAATTTTTAGTTACAGTCTCATCGCTGCAACTCCCGTACAGACTCGGGAAAGGCGGGTCAAGAGCCGAAACACGACCCAACCGAGCTGCACTGCTTCTTGACACAATGCCCACTTAACCCGGAAGCCAGCCACACCAATGTGTCGGAGGAAACACCGTACACCTGGCAGTGTCAGCGTGCATGTGCCCGACCCTTCCACAGGAGTAGTTCGAGTGCGATGGGAGAAAGGCATCCCTGTCGGCCAAACCCTCCCCTAACCCGGACGACGCTCGGCCAATTGTGCGCCGCCCCATGGGTCTCCCGGTCGTGGCTGGCTGCGACAGAGCCTGGTCTCGAACCAGGATCTCTAGTGGCACAGCTAAAACGGAGATGCAGTGCCTTAGACCACTGCGCCACTCAGGAGGCCCCCTTTTCCAACAGTCTTGAAGGAGTTCCCACATATACTGAGCACTTGTTGGCTGCTTTTCCTTCACTCTGCGTTCCAACTCATCTCAAACCAGCAAATGGTTAGGGGTGATTGTGGAAGCCAGGTCATCCGATGCAGCACTCCATCACTCTCCTTCTTGGTCAAATAGCCCTTACACAGCCTGGAGATGTGTTTGGTCATTGTCCTGTTGAAAAACGAATAATAGTTCCACTAAGCGCAAACCAGATGGGATGGCGTATCGCTGCAGAATGCTGTGGTAGGCATGCTGGTGGGGATTGCTGGGGCGCTAGCGCCCAACTCCCGACACTACCCGGTGAAATGTGAGGCGCCAAATTCAAAATCCAAAAGTTGAATTATTAAACATCCACCAATATACAAGTGTTCCATACTCATCAAAAGCTCTGTTTCTTGGCAATATCACAGCGTTGTCAGTTTTCAAAAGGCTTTACGGCGAAAGCACAACATTTGATTGTTTGAGGGTAGCACCTAACATATTTTTTCCATTACCATAATTTCATAAGCCTCCACGGTTCACAGAAAACACATTTCACAGCGAAAACAAATCAATTACCTGTTGAAGAACTTCTGCTGAGGTCTTCCTAAGTGTCCAACGAAGACAATCCATGGTTCTTTTGTTAGAAAAAGTCATGTATTTTATCCATAAATCTCCATTTGGTTCGCGCATTATAATCAGAAACTACAGCGTCCACTACTCCATTGAAACATGACGAGAACTCGTTCATCTTATACCTATAAACTTGTCCAAGAACAATCAAACATAGTTTTAAATGTATCCTTAGGAACACTTTTACGTATATTTACTATAATAAATCAACCGGAATATAAACTGAGCTCTAAAGACGGAAAAAAACACAGTGCGCGCTTGGCGAGAGCTCGCGTCCACTCCTATAGACTTCCAAAGAGACACTTCCTGATTTCCTCTTCTTCTCTGCTCTAATTCATCTGAACAGAATCAAAACACTTTCTCGAGACTGTTGACATCCAGAGGAAGCCATCGGTACTGCATTTATATGCCCTTATAAGGGCATTTTCATGAGGGAGGGGTTCCAAATGAGGCACTCTGTGAAAACCACTTTTTTCCAGGACAGAAATTCCTCGGGGTTTCGCCTGCCATATCCACAGACAAATGGTTAACAGTTTTACAAAATTCAGAGTCTTTCCTATCCAATGGTACCAAATATGTGCATATCCTATTTTCTGGGCCTGAATGGGAGGCATTTTACTTTGGGCACACCAGGCTCTCCAAAACGGTCACCTCGTGTGCTCATCCCTAAGAAGTTTTAAGTGTGCCTTGAATTCTAAATGTATCACAGACAGTGTCACCAGCAAAGCACCCCCACACCATCACACCTCCTCCTCCATGCTTCACGGTGGGAACCACACATGCAGAAGTCATCCGTTCACCTACTCTGCATCTCACAAAGACACGGCGGTTGGAACCAAAAATCTCAAATTTGGACTCATCAGACCAAAGGACAGATTTTCACTGGTCTAATGTCCATTGCTCATGTTTCTTGTTCCAAGCAAGTCTCTTCTTCTTATTGGTGTCCTTTAGTAGTGGTTTCTTTGCAGCAATTCAGCCATGAAGGCCTGCAGTCTCCTCTGAAAAGTTGATGTTGAGGTGTGTCTGTTACTTGAACTCTGTGAAGCATTTATTTGGGCTGAAATTTCTGAGGCTGGTAACTCTAATGAACTTATCCGTTACAGCAGAGATAACTCCGGGTCTTCCTTTCCTGTGGCGGTCCTCGTGAGAGCCAGTTTCATCATAGCACTTGGTGGTTTTTGCGACTGCACTTGAAGAAACTTTCAAAGTTCTTGACATTTTCCAGATTGACTGACCTTCATGTCTTAAAGTAATGATGGATGATCGTTTCTCTTATTTGAGCTGTTCTTGCCATAATATGGACTTGGTCTTTTACCAAATAGGGCTATTTTTTGTGTACCATCCCTACCTTGTCACAACACAACTGATTTGGCTCAAATGTTGCATTACAACCTGTAATTTAAATTGATTTTTATTTGGATTTTATGTAATGGACATACACAAAATTCAACAAATTGGTGAAGTGAAATAAAAAATAACATGTTGAATTTTTTTTGAAGAAATATAAAACGGAAAAGTGATGCGTGCATATGTATTCATCCCCTTTGCTTTGAAGCCCCTAAATAAGATCTGGTGCAACCAACTACCTTCTGATTTACTTCTGTGTTTTGGGTCATTGTCCTGTTGCATCACCCAACTTCTTTTGAGCTTCAATTGGCCGCCTGATCGCCTTACATTCTCCTGCAAAATGTCTTGATAAACTTGGGAATTAATTTTTCTGTCGATGATAGCAAGCTGTCCAGGCCCTGAGGCAGCTAAGCAGGCCCAAACCATGATGCTCCCTCCACCATACTTTACAGTTGGGATGAGGTTTTGATGTTGGTGTGCTGTGCCTTTTTTTCTCCACACATAGTGTTGTGTGTTCCTTCCAAACAACTGAACTTTAGTTTAATCTGTCAGAATATTTTGCCAGTAGCACTGTGGAACATCCAGACTGGCTTCCCTTGGCATGCATGCTACTGGACCTACTTTAACCACTTCACCAAATCTTTGCCAAAACATTACTTCTCTGGCCCCCCATTCTTTATTTTCAACTTTCCATTTAACAGCTTTTCTCTTATTGAATTAAACTCCAACATTGTCCTTTTTCCCTCTGTGGATCGACATTAACCTTTTCTGCTTGTCCCCAAAAGCATTTGGCAATTTGCATGTAGGCTATTTGTTAGGCCCTAAAGTTTAGGTTAGCCCTAAAGTTTAGGTTTAGCACTAATGCCAAAATAATGAATGAAAAAAAATTGCACAATAATTATACAGCCTCTGTGTCTGTGGATACTTTCCCCTTAATGTATTTTTCATGTCAGCCAGGCCCATCTTTTCAAAGAAACATATATTTATTTCAATCTCTAGTTGAGTTAAAATAAGTAGTTTTGTTTAGATCACAAGAAAATCTTAACAAATTAGCAAAAAAATTTCATCATAAAATAGGGACAATTAGTTTCCCTGGCTGTTATATGGTTGATAATTATAAATACTAAAACAGTAAATTAATAGATGACATTCACTGCTATAAACCTGTCTCCAATATAACCGCATTGTTTACACAGACCCATGGCGGACCTTTGACAAATACATCTCCGTGTGAAAAGTCATCCCATGGTGTTTTTTTGTAACGAGCTCAATGTATTCCAAACACTGGTGGTAACCAGATGATCCCGATAATTTAGATAGTAAACGATGCCCACCTCTGATATGTTCTATTGCGAACTGTCTGGGACTCTTTGTTGTTTTCTTGTATACTACTCAAAGATATTTTACAAATTAAGTAAAATACGAAATTAACTGCAATACACTGGGGTCAAGTATATTGGCATAACTAAGCTACACAGAAGTCCGGCGGGCGCATAGTAAAATGAGAGGCTATTCTCCATGTAAAACCTGTCCCAGTCACTGAAGTACATTAAGGTCCCAGTGCAATATTCCTAGCACTGCCCATTGTGGCGTGGCATACGGAGCGCTCTAAGAAATATATGTATTGGACTATCATACATGTTAGATTATGTATTTGAAAGGTCTAAATACAAGGAGAAAATTGTTACCACTTAAAATCTTGATAATCATTATGATCATGTTCCTGCACAACCATAGTCACCGTTTTATAGTATTTTTCTTTAAAAACAAGGCAATATTTCTAGCAACTTAATTACACTTCCCATTATTTATGAATAAGTATATCTTCCTAGTCTCTAGACAAACGTTAATTCTTCGATATCATGAAATGGTCAATGATCACTGGTGGATTAATTATTTGCAATGCATTGACACACTAGAGGGCGCTGCATTCTTGGCAAACCTGGAGCCCTATGGCCGTTCCACAAATGTATCCAGAGATATTAGAGAAAGGAGGAGATAGGAATCCCATTGCGAAAAGAATGGAGGAACGTATAACGCTCCACCCAGCAGACTGTTGACTAATCGGATTCCAGTTGTCATGCTGCGTCACAACGTTGCTAAGCTAATTCTTCATTCTCAAATTCGGCGGGGGGGGGGTCGTAAATTCGTGGAGCATTGTCAGATTGTCCGTGCGTTTCGCTATCGGAGGGCACATCGGACCCTCTGGTCAAGGAGTAGGGTTGATCTTAGCATTCTGACCTCACAACGGCAGTCAATCACCCAAGCGAACTGGCTAGTTGGCTAGCTACTTCCATACACAAATGAGAGAACACCTCGCCCAAGCAAAGCTGGTTAGGATGTTTTCTAGAGAGTTGGTGACTGTAACTGTGCTGCTGCAACAATTTAATTACGTTTTGCCAACGTTTAATGACACTGGTCATATTCAACTGGTGTTGTGCATTCGTAAATGAATCAGTTATTCTGCGCTCTGGCATACCCAGACAAGAGCGCATTAAAATCGGAGTAGATAACCAGAGTGAATTTACGAACGCACCCCTAGTCGGAATTAGGAAAATCGAACATTTTCGACTTGTTTATTCGTTTAACGCGGTACGTGTATAACTACAATCAGTTCGCATGTCCGAGTAAAATAGTTGTCTAGGTCCGACCTGCATGTGGACGCGGCATGAATCGAGAAACCAGCCTATTTTCCTCGAAAGTATGTCATGTCACGATTCCAAAGACACACGATATTACAGAGAACAAGTTAATTATCTCACAACTCGGAAAATATTTGTAATGTTTTATTTTGTATTTAACTAGACAAGTCCATGAAGAACAAATTCCTATTTACAATGACAGCCTACCAAAAAGGCCTCCAATATAAATATAGGACAAAACACACATCACGACAAGAGAGACAACATTACATAAAGAGAGACCTAAGACAACAAGATATTATACTTGTTGTTCACGAAATGCATGCTAATGTTGTGTTGTTTTTGAGCTAGCGCCCAATTGACTCCCATTCACTCGTTGAAGGAGAGATCTCCTTGTACCAGAATAACCCATATTGCACCGGGCGGCCCATTGACGACGTACGGGCAACGTACACGATGGGCGTCAATACGATGCCAATGGAGTTTCCCATCTCTTCAAAGGTACATTTGGTTTATCCAGATGATGTTCGTTTCCGGGTGCACTTTCTATCGCAATCCGGTTTCCTGCGGTTCGGAATAAGGACCGGGGGGCTTCTACAAGAAAGCCCCAAAACCCGACCTCCAACAGGCTCTTCAAGCGATTTTTAAGTGGTATTCACTCCGATTGCATATGCCACCGGCCCCAGCGTGGGTGCGATTCTGACTGAGTTAGCATGCTAGCTAGCAAAATGTATTTATACTCCACCCCTCTCCAACCGGCTGTAGCTACTAGTCAATACCCCATAGTTAGGGGTGAGCTGTAAAACCCAATTTCTCTATTGGACTTTTCCGTTCAATTCCTCCCCATCATCTCCATCATCCATCCACCCCGCTCGAAGATTGTTGCATTGGGAGGGCCATAACAAGAAGAGTGTATTCTGGTAGGATCCCAGCTTCGGATTCGGGATTTAAGGCCCACAAGGGGGTTGGGGGTTTAAACCACAATCATTTGATCCCTAAACCCCCCATGCCTGGCATCTCGGTCAGTGTTTTGGTCATTTTTAATACCTTTTTTTTGCCTTTTATTTTATGTAAATAGTGCCAGTTCCTGATTTTGCTTTTCTACCTCAACACTCAATTTTCATTCTCCTCCCAGACGTCTTAACACTAGCTGTATCTGACGGCCCCTTGCCTCCCCTTATCCATCATCAACCTCGGTGCGCAGCGCACTGTGGTCATCTCTCACCGGGGAAAATATCAGATAACAGGAACCCCCTTACTCGGACAAAGCGAGACCCCAGGCTCCGACAAGAGGACGGTGATCTGTATTCCCTTTCCAAGTAGTAAACGAGCTCTGTGGCAATCGAATCCTCAACACAGGCCGGGCTCCGGTGCTCGCCATGCCCGGCCCGGCGGCTGGCAGTAAATCTCGGGTGTACGCAGATGTCAACACTTTGAAGAGCAGGGAATATTGGGACTACGAAACCCACGTGCCTAACTGGAGGTAAAATGTTATATTTTTTTGCCGGGCTAGAATTTCTAAACATCATAATGCATTATTTGGTATTTTATTGCCAAGATGCTTTATCAAATATATGATCTCCATATATGTTTTCTATTTGAGTTTTTGTTTTATATTCTTCATAGTTTATTGATGCAGGCTATTCATATTGTCTCTCCACTCAACACGATGTACAGGCAGCTACCACAACAGAATCTTCGACTACTACCATGGATTATCATCATGGTCGAATGAGTGGCCATATATTGTCCCATTACATTGGTTCTGTGTGGGCGGGTGCAATATCAGACTAGATAGCTAGCTATCATAATTAATACATAATACAAACGTCTTTTGAAGACTATATTTCCAATATATTTGGAAAATAATGTATTTTGGAGATTTAGCTTGATAAAAATGTTTTGTTGGGAACGGTTTGAGTAAATGAGTCCGCGCGTAGCACATTCAGATTGGCGTGGGATGGGAAAATCATCAATCTGTGAGATCGAGCAGAGGCCTTTATGGCAGTTGACGCCGAGGCAGCACCAAATGAGCCTTGTGAATTGTACAACAGTAGATACCTAGTTTCCCACATTTCATAAAACTCACATAGCCAGATCACATTAGCATTCCTTTAAGTGGCATATATCGATTTTTCTTTCAGCTCTAGCTAATTTGGTTACATTTACACAAGCTGTTAATGAGACACAACCTTTGAATGACTTAATAAAATGTCTGTATAGTTGCAGCACTTTATTGAAGATTCACTAGACCTTGAATCTGTTTCCATTAGACCACTAGTTTAATATATTCAGTTCCATGCACAACATAGGGTTGTCCCAGCACCACTGGTCTTATTCATTAGTATAATCAAGGGCCCTTAAAAAGATGGACACTCGGAATGTCCCCTCTCTGTGGTTAAAATGTCACTCTCGCTTTCATTGACTGGGAAAATAAGTCTTGTTTATAAAAGATTCAACCTCTTTCCGTCTAGGCCTATTCTATACCTTGAGCGTTGTGATGGGAAGGAAGGATGTGGGAAAAAATGTTGACTAATCTGTTTTCTCATTTACATTGCATAATTTACATTTAAATGTATTTAACCATTATTTAACTAGGCAAGTCAGTTAAGAACAAGTTCTTATTTACAATGATGGCCTACCAGAAGGTAAAAGGCATCCTGCGTGGACGGGGTCTGGGATTAAAAAACAAATAAAAATATAGGACAAAACCCACATCACAGCAAGAGAGACACCACAACACTACATAAAGAGAGACCTAAGACAACAACATAGCATGGCAGCAACACATGAAAACACAGCATGGTAGCAGCACAACATGACAACAACATGGCAGCAACAACATGGCAGCAGCACAACATAGTAGCAGCGCAAAGCATGGTACAAACATTATTGGGCACAGACAACTGCACAAAGGGCAAGAAGGTAGAGACAACAATACATCACGCGAAGAAGCCACAACTGTCAGTAAGAAATCAAATCAAATGTTATTTGTCACATGCGCCGAATACAACCGGTGTAGACCTTACAGTGAAATGCTTACTGACAAGCCCTTAACCAACAATACAGTTTTAAGAAAAACAAGTGTTAATTAAAAAATAAGAATAAAAGTAACAAATAATTAGAGCAGCAGTAGTGAGGCTATATACAGGGGGTACCGGTACAGAGTCAATGTGGAGGCTATATACAGGGGGTACCGGTACAGAGTCAATGTGGAGGCTTTATACAGGGGGTACCGGAACAGAGTCAATGTGGAGGCTATATACTGGGGGTACCGGTACAGAGTCAATGTGGAGGCTATATACAGGGGGTACCGGTACAGAGTCAATGTGGAGGCTATATATAGGGGGTACCGGTACAGAGTCAATCAATGTGCGGGGGCACCGGTTAGTCTAAGTAATTTAGGTAATATGTACATGTAGGTAGACTTAAAGTGACTATGCATAGATAATAACAGAGAGTAGCAGCAGCATAAAAAAGGGGGGGGGGCAATGCAAATAGTCTGGGTAGACATTTGATTAGCTGTTCAGGAGTCTTATGGCTTGGAGGAAGAAGCTGTTCAGGAGTCTTATGGCTTGGGGATAGAAGCTGTTCAGGAGTCTTATGGCTTGGAGGAAGAAGCTGTTCAGGAGTCTTATGGCTTGGGGGTAGAAGCTGTTCAGGAGTCTTATGGCTTGGGGGTAGAAGCTGTTCAGGAGTCTTATGGCTTGGGGGAAGAAGCTGTTCAGGAGTCTTATGGCTTGGGGGTAGAAGCTGTTCAGGAGTCTTATGGCTTGGAGGAAGAAGCTGTTCAGGAGTCTTATGGCTTGGGGGTAGAAGCTGTTCAGGAGTCTTATGGCTTGGAGGAAGAAGCTGTTCAGGAGTCTTATGGCTTGGAGGAAGAAGCTGTTCAGGAGTCTTATGGCT
>QNTS01000282.1:1158839-1190152 GCA_003317085.1 Hucho hucho
GTGTGTTACCAATTGTTTTCTTGGTGACTATGGTCCCAGCTGCCTTGAGATCATTGACAAGATCCTCCCGTGTAGTTCTGGGCTGATTCCTCACCGTTCTCATGATCATTGCAACTCCACGAGGTGAGATCTTGCATGGAGCCCCAGGCCGAGGGAGATTGACAGTTATTTTGTGTTTCTTCCATTTGCGAATAATCGCACCAACTGTTGTCACCTTCTCACCAAGCTGCTTGGCGATGGTCTTGTAGCCCATTCCAGCCTTGTGTAGGTCTACAATCTTGTCCCTGACATCCTTGGAGAGCTCTTTGGTCTTGGCCATGGTGGAGAGTTTGGAATCTGATTGATTGATTGCTTCTGTGGACAGGTGTCTTTTATACAGGTAACAAACTGAGATTAGGAGCACTCCCTTTAAGAGTGTGCTCCTAATCTCAGCTCGTTACCTGTATAAAAGACACCTGTGAGCCAGAAATCTTTCTGATTGAGAGGGGGTCAAATACTTATTTCCCTCATTAAAATGCAAATCAATTTATAACATTTTTCACATGCGTTTTTCTGGATTTTTTTGTTGTTATTCTGTCTCTCACTGTTCAAATAAACCTACCATTAAAATTATAGACTGATAATTTCTTTGTCAGTGGGCAAACTTACAAAATCATTAGGGGATCAAATACTTTTTTCCCTCACTGTACAATGTCCACCTATCGGCGCTCAGCAATGGCACACATTGGTTTATCACATATTTGCACGAGGCAGATATATCACAAGCACCAAAACAACAAGCACACAATTTTAACATGTGAGTTAACTGTTGATTACTGATTTATCAACTCATTTTTGAAAAGTCTATAAACCTTTCTTAGCTCCTTAACAAACCCATTTTATACCTTTTATAAATAGTAACTGAATGTAAAGTGGTTTCTAAAATAAAACTTGACCGTTAGAATTCACCTAATTGACCTGATTAAACATCACTGGTGGAAGTTATCCGAATCCGAGTCCCTGATTCTTTCGCACGTCTGTAGTGATGAGGCAAACTTGATGCATGTAGGCTAATGGTATTGTCGTGTAATCTTGGTAAGTGTTATAGACACCATGCAGTACACATTGTGTTGAAATTGTACCTGTACATACGAATTGTCTCCTTAATTGTTTGACCTTGATATCAGAATACAGGAGTAAACATTTGGTGAGACGGAAAAGGTATGTTGTGTCCAGTACAGTACGATCTGATATCACGTTCAGGGTACATAAATCAACCTGTAACCTTTTTCAGTCAGTTGTCTCTCTCACCCCCACCTTGGGTAACTAGGCTTGCTTATGTAATGAACTACATTGACATGTACTGTATAGGGGATCCATTGGCCATTAGTATGTCTACAACCAAGGAACCGTAGGCCAATTGTAAATAAGTACTGTAAATGGTGCTGAAGCCCAGGAGCCAAACAGCCACTGTTGAGGGGCATTGTTATTGATTGTGTATCCAGTGTATAACTACATCATAGGAGTTTTTGACTCTATAAGTTTAGCAATGCCATCAGGCCTTATTTTTGATTTTGAGTGTGCAGCTGCGTCACATCATGTTTTTGTAAATGTGTGTGAGTAATTCCAGGGTAGAGTGGCTGAAATATCAACTTCCTCCTCAAGAGGAAACCTGAGAGCGAGCTTCCTGTCCTACAACCAGACTCCTCTGCTCCTCACGTTCAGAAAACATCTCTCCCCATCAAAGTTTTAGCAGGGGCCTTGTCAGATCAGCAGGCGTCCGTGTCCGGTCAGCTGTGGTCAGTTCTGCATGGCTTTAGTCAAGCAGGAGAACAGGAGTCGGTGTCTACAGGGGTGTGACATTTTCCATGTCATTTAACAACCATATGAATCTTTTGGAATTGATGGGAGGGCTTATTTTCGGTCTCTTGTGTCCAGTGTTGTTTTAAGTGTCCAGTGTCTTTTATTATTTTAAGTGTGTCTACTTGATACCTATTCTTCCCCTTTCTTTGTGTCTCTCTGCCTTTAATTTGTCTGCCTCTATATGAAAGAAGATTATTCACATGTGTTTTTTGGATACATTTACTCAATTAAACAATGGAACCTCAACTGCATAACAATTCATGTTTTCCCCATCATTATGTTTGTTCCTGAACTTCCCTCCAGCTCTATCCTGGAACTCTTAAGGAACATGGAAAACAGGGCACCCACGAAATACCCGGAGACAGGAGCTAGCACCAGATACCAAAAGATCTGGCATGGGGTGGAACGAGATAGACAAGAACTGAGTAAGTAGAACTTCCTCCAAGCCAGTAATTACTGTAATGTTTTGATTACTTATCTCCATTTGGAATTAACTGGCAAATGCTTGAAATTATGTCTGCCACAAATAGGTATGCAAGTGCTAAGTACTTTGTGTGTTCCATTGTAACTACTGTGTCTGTCTTTGTAACCACCATGTAACCCAGAGTCTACACTTCAATGAACAGTAATCTATTTGATTACATTTACACAATAAACAAACATGTAATATTACATCAGCACAATACGACAGACAAGGAGTTAAGTTGATTGAAATAGTCAAAACTTTAATAAAGAAACCACAGTAGAAATCCATTACAGGTTTCACAGTGCCAATGTCAGTCAATTACACTTTCCGTTTAGCAATGTACACCCAGAATTAATCACACACCTAAAAAAGAAAACTACCCAACACCCCAAAACAGTTTGGACCCCTTTCCTGACCCCTGGAAACATTCCACAGGTTTAAGTACTGACTGACCTTTGCAGTGAGCAGAGTCTCACCTGTTGAAATTACACACAAGACAAAATACATCAGTGTGGTTGAAGCTGAGTCTGTCAGTCACTGGTACACAAAATACATGTTTTCTTTGTCTCAGGAGTGCCCTCCCTACCCCCAACAAACGAAGCATGGGGACATGGAGTCTGTGCTTCTCTGTACTGGTTTGTGTGGAAACATGAAGGGAACTCACTCCCATCGGCTGGGTAAGGATTATTGGAAGGGTAGGGGGTGGGCTCTTTGGGATCCGTTATCATCCAAATCTCTTTATGTTAGTAGTATTACGTCTGTGGCGAAAGCAGGAAGGCAGACATCCTCTGTTTGACTTGGCCGGAGAGCTAGGTGGTGGAGGAGAAGATGCTTGCTTCCTGAAACCCAAAGAGATTGACTATCATTCAGTGATATATACAGTATATTGAGGTATTAATTTACATTCTCTAAAATATTCAGAACGTGATTTTATTTATTTATTTAATTGACAATTTCAGACCATATCCCTTTTCCCCAATATAACACATTTTGACAGTGCTAGATGATATATATTCTACCTACACACACAGGGCTTGAAGATAAATAAGACTGACAACAATCCATCTAGAGACATGACACAATGTGTCTACAGCGATCTGGAAGGGTAGTGCAGCATGGGGATTCGGCCTCACCTGTTGTTGGCTGCAGCAGCAGCCTCAAAACGCATCACACGCAGCATTCTGCAGATTTGACATAGAGTCAATTTAGGGGCATTGCATGCCAGACGCGGGCGGGGGACATTACAAGGACTACGGTAGGCGATGAGGGACATGTAGCCACACTTAGGGCCCTTCCCAAAGAGTTGGAGAGGCTGATGGAGAGTGCTGTTTCCATAACAGGATGCAAACTGGAGGATACATGTAGAGGGAAAAGTAAAGTTTTTTAGTACTCTAGTATTCTGAAACAACACAGAATGTCAAGTCTATTTGTCCGATTTTAGTGCTGAAAAAAAAAAAACGAATTAGGACCCTCGTCAATGAAAACGACTATGTTTTCAAAAAGACAAAAAACTGCATTATTTGTTAAGTTTTGTTAATTTTAGTTTCTAACAATGAACATTGTTTTAACAATTTCCTTGTATTCACACAGTGCTAAATGTTTTGTCTCTACCCAGAATTTCAGTAATCAGTTAAGAAAAAACTGTCCACGTGAACAAGAGATATAAATACAGAACAGTAACACTGTCAGATCACACCCAATTAATTTGCATACGACCCGTCGCTGGCCTCTTAATCACCCTCTCCATCAGAAACCCAAGCCCAGCACACACTCACAGGCTCTATCTATCACTGTATCCATCCATCTACCTCCATCTACCTCCACCTTGTAATCTCCTACATTTCTCCATTAACTTTATATAATAACCATCATTTCATCAAAACTCTTCTGCAGATCCTGTTCTGTTCAGGGTCATCCATCAATTCCCCACATTTCCCAAACCATTATTATTACCCAAACACAGAAATACTCACAGGCACTACAGTTGCCATGGACTGAGATGGAGAGATGAAGAGACTGCTATATCTGTTCAAAGTGCTGTGGTTCAGGTGGGAGGGTAACTTTGAGCCACTGTGCAGACATGCCACCTTCGTATAGCTTCGGAGACAGTAAAGCTGAATAGGGTACGGACAATTACATTACAGCCAATACAGAACAGACCTGCCCACTTCTGACATCACCGACTGAGCTCACTGCTCCCTATGAACCTCCACTACACACACGGAACACAGCAAAGAGGAGGCCTCATGTTTCAGAAAACCACAAACAAGCTCTTAATTATTAAGAAGGCTTTTGTCCCTGTGTGTAAATTTAGAAGCAGAGGGGTGGGAACCAGTGGTTGGAACCAAAATTATTTTCTAATAATTTTGTTATGAATAGAACCATAAAAAAAGCCGTTCCACTGTTCCGACCAGCAAAATAAAGTTCTGAACCGGGTCGAACCCCCCAAAAGTACTGGTTTATATCGTTCCTTTCTGTTTTTAAACCTCTGTAATCATATTTCTTTTTTACATTTAGCTCAACATTAAATTACTTGCAGTGAGGATAGAGCAGCTTGCCATGGAGCGGGCAAACTGTATAGCCCCACAGTGGACACGTCATTATACCCATAAAACATAGGGGTCAAACACGAAAATGGTTCCAATAGTTTTTTCACCATTCATTTTTCCCACAGGGGATTTTAGAACCACTTCAAAAACAGTCTGTGTTTCATGTAGGCTTTCCCTGGAGTGATGTTTTGATAACCGTGTAAATGTCTCTCGGACAAGGTGACTTTTATCAAAATATTCAACTCTATTTACTCTCAGATTTGAAAATGCTAATTGACATAAAAGTAGACATCAGGCAAGACTACAAATAGTATGATGGACAAAGATAAAAGTAAAAAAATTACGGTGGGGAATAGAATTATTTTATTTTTCTTGGAGGGCCGGTGGCGTATAGGTCGCCGGTTCGGGTCCACAATTTTGAGATCTGTCAATCTTGAGCAGGGCATTGACGTGGGTTGCTTCTGTGGGTCACTCTGGATGGGAGTCTGTTAGATGATTAAATGTAACTGTCACGTCTACTCCCGCTCCTCCCCTCCATTGTTCGACGTCCCCGGTATACTACCCACCGGTCCTGGCATTCATCATTACGCAGATCATTATGATACTCACCTGGACTCCATTACCTTCCTGATTACCTCTCCTTTATCTGTCACTCCCTTGGGTTCCTTCCTCAGTCGGTATTGTTCCTGTGTTCATGCGTTATCGCCACTGTTATGTTGTCTCGTTTCACGTTTGTTGTTTTATTAAACGTTTCACCTGCTTCTCGACTCACAGCGTCTCCTTTACAGTAATGTAAATGTTGAGCAGCTTCACTGCAAGTAGATTGTATGTTTAAATATTCAATACAAAAATATTATAATGATAATAATATAAAATACAAATCCCTGCAAGCTCCTGCACGTCATGTCTAGTCGACATCTTTGCTGTCAGCTAGTTAGCTACTAGCTACCTTGATCCAAAACGAAAGATATATTGAACATTTTCATATATTGTTTCAGATTTTATTTGAATAAATAAGACAAATATTAGTTATTTGGTCTTGTTTCTTGGACAGAATAATATCCTAGGAGCAGTCAAATATTTACAATGTTCCATGAACACTAGGCACATTTTTTTGTTGCAAAGAAGCTAGGTATCTACCTAGATGATTATTAGTACCATACCCTTATTTTACCAGATCCTCTTCTCCTTCAGCCACAAGGAGGTCTATATTTAATCCCTTAACATTTCTGCCAACTATATGAAAGAGGTGAAATCTTTTTCAATTAATGGTGTTCGAATGCACTGGTGTATGAAAACAATTCAGAACTAATTTGACACGTTCTGTTGCAAATTCAAAGCCAGATTAACTAATTGCAGAATGGTTCCATAATCATGAATGAATAATACTTTTTTTAAGTGCCTTCAAAAAGTATTCATAAACACATTTTGATGTGTTACAGGCTGAATTCAAAATGTATTGCTCTCACCCATCTACACACAATTACCCATAATGACAAATTGAAAACATGTTTTCTGAAATGTCTGCAAATGTATTGAAAATGTACCCCCTGTATATAGCCCCACTATTGTTATTTACTGCTGCTCTTTAAGTTTTTCTTATTCTTATCTCTTACTTTTTTTAAATGTTTAGGTATTTTCTGCATTGTTGGTTAATGGCTTGTAAGTAAGCATTTCACTGTAAGGTCTACTACACCTGTTGTATTCGGCGCATGTGACAAATACAATCTTATTTGATTTGAAATTCAGAAATATCTCATTTACATAAGTATTGTCACCTCTGAGTCAATATTTTGTAGAAGCACCTTTAGCAACTATTACAGGTTTGAGTCGTCTTGGGTATGTCTATATCAGCTATGCATTTGGATTTGGGAATTTTCTCAAGCTGTTAAGTTAGATGGGGAGTGGAAGTGAACAGCAATCTTCAAGTCTTTCCACAGATTTTCAATGGGATTCAAGTCTGGGGTTTGGCAGAGGCACTGAAGGACTTTCAAAAAAAAATCTGAAGCCATTGCTGTGTTGCTTTGGCTGTATGCTTGGGATCACTGTCCTGTTGGAACGTAAATCTTCGCCCCCTGTCCAAGGTCGTTTGCACTCTGAAGCAGGTTCTCATCATTTGCTTGTATTTGGCTCCATTCAATGTTCCCTCTATCCTTACCAGTCCCCAGTCCTTGCCACTGAAAAGCATCCCCATAGCATGATGCTGCCACCACCATGCTTCACGGTAAGGAGGGTGTTATGGGTGATGAGCTGTTCCTGGTTTTCTCCAGATATAGCGCTTTGCATTTAGGCCAAAGAGTTCAATTTCTGTCTCATCAGACCACAGAAAACAGTGAGGGAAAAAAGTAATTGATCCCCTGCTGATTTTGTACGTTTGCCCACTGACAAAGAAATTATCAGTCTATCATTTTAATGGTAGGTTTATTTGAACAGTGAGAGACAGAATAACAACAAAAAAATCCAGAAAAACGCAAAATGTTATAAATTGATTTGCATTTTAATGAGGGAAATAAGTATTTGACCCCCTCTCAGTCAGAAAGATTTCTGGCTCCCAGGTGTCTTTTATACAGGTAACGAGCTGAGATTAGGAGCACACTCTTAAAGGGAGTGCTCCCAATCTCAGCTTGTTACCTGTATAAAAGACACCTGTCCACAGAAGCAATCAATCAATCAGATTCCAAACTCTCCACCATGGCCAAGACCAAAGAGCTCTCCAAGGATGTCAGGGACAAGATTGTAGACCTACACAAGGCTGGAATNCACCGTCAAACATGGAGGTGGAAACATTATGCTTTGGGGGTGTTTTTCTGCTAAGGGGACAGGACAACTTCACCGCATCAAAGGGACGATGGACGGGGCCATGTACCGTCAAATCTTGGGTGAGAACCTCCTTCCTCAGCCAGGGCATTGAAAATAGGTCGTGGATGGGTATTCCAGCATGACAATGACCCAAAACATACGGCCAAGGCAACAAAGGAGTGGCTCAAGAAGAAGCACATTAAGGTCCTGGAGTGGCCTAGCCAGTCTCCAGACCTTAATCCCATAGAAAATCTGTGGAGGGAGCTGAAGGTTCGAGTTGCCAAACGTCAGCCTTGAAACCTTAATGACTTGGAGAAGATCTGCAAAGAGGAGTGGGACAAAATCCCTCCTGAGATGTGTGCAAACCTGGTGGCCAACTACATGAAACGTCTGACCTCTGTGATTGCCAACAAGTGTTTTGCCACCAAGTACTAAGTCATGTTTTGCAGAGGGGTCAAATACTTATTTCCCTCATTAAAATGCAAATCAATTTATAACATTTTTCACGTGTTTTTCAGGATTTTTTTGTTGTTATTCTGTCTCTCACTGTTCAAATAAACCTACCATTAAAATTATAGACTGATCATTTTTTTGTCAGTGGGCAAACATACAAAATCAGCAGGGGATCAAATACTTTTTTCCCTCACTGTATGTTGCCCTATGCTCTTAGTCTTTCACAGGCCTTTTTGCAAACATCAGGAGTGGCTTCTGTCTGGCCACTCTCCCATAAGCCCAGATTGGTGAAGTGCTGTAGAGACTGTTGTCCTTCTCGAAGGTTCTCCCATCTCAGCCAAGGAACTCTGTAGTTCTGTCAGTGTAGTCGTTGGGTTCTTGGTCACCTCCCTGACCAAAGCACATCCCAGAAAGCCTCTCAATCCCTAACAGGTACCATATACCCACACATGTATAAATCAGGAATGTACAGCAAACTTGTACACATTGTAAAATATAAAAATAGAATACAGTATTCAGAACGTGACCTACCCCTTGCATCACATTTTCATACTGGGGAGTCCTGACGTTCACAATCTCCTCCGATCTGCAAGCGGGGCCAATAACAACACGCCTTATTGTCATCGGAATTTAACCAACCAATAAGAGTGCTTGAACATTAAATACACGTTTCTTTAGAGGCAAGTGGGAACATAACCAACCCTGTTACATATGCCTCATCACAATTCTCTCTGAGATCTACGGATAGTTCCTTGGACCTCATGGTATAACTTCTGCTCTGACATGCACTTTTAACTGTTAACCTTATATAGACAGGTGTGTTTCTTTTTTTCTTTCTTGTTTCTTTTTTTTTACCCCGTTTTCTCCCCAATTTCGTGATATCCAATTGGTTGTTACAGTCTTGTCCCATCACTGCAACTCCCGTACGGACTCGGGAGAGGCGAAGGTCGAGAGCCATGCATCCTCCTAAACATGACCCCGCAAAGCCGCACTACTTCTTGATACACTGCTTGCTCAACCAAGAAGTCAGCAGCACCAATGTGTCGGAGGAAACACCGAACAGCTAGCGACCAAAGTCAGCGTGCATGCGCCCGGCCCGCAACAAGGAGTCGCTAGAGCACGATGGGACAAGGACATCCCAGCTGGCCAAACCCTCCCCTTACCTGGACGATGCTGGGCCAATTGTGCGCCGCCTGGGTCTCCCGGTCGTGGCCGGCTGCAACACAGCCAGTTGTGTTTCTTTCTAAATCATGTCCAAATAATTGAATTGGCCACACGTGGATTGCAATCAATTTGTAGTGACATCTCAAGGATGATCAAAGGAAACTGGATTCACCTGAGCTCAATATGGAGTGTCATCGCAATGGAGTGTGAACTTATGTAAATAAAATGTTTATGTATTTCATTTTCAATAAATTTGCAAACATTTCTAAAAACACGTTTTAACTTTGTAATTATGTGGTATTTTGTGCAGATGAGTGAGAAAAAAAATATTGAATTAATTTTTAATTCCGGATGTAACGCAACAAAATGTGGAATAAGTCAAGGGGTATGAATACTTTCTGAAGGCACTGTATTTGACACGAATGCACCTAGTCACCCGTCCATCTATTTATATTTTATTTATTTATTTATTTTTAATCCCAGCCCCCGTCCCCGCAGGAGGCCTTTTGGTAGGCCGTCATTGTAAATAAGAATTTGTTCTTAACTGACTTCCCTAGTTAAATAAAGGTTAAATATATATATATATATATATATATATATATATATATATATATATATATATATATATATATATATATATACTTTTAAATCAGGTCAAACATCTGAACTCCAACAATTACATTGTTTTAAAGAAATCAAAACAGTAAAGAAATGCATACATATGCCTTTTATACATATAAACATCTGACTTTGAAGTAAAGATGAGATGATTTATTAATCAATGCCACCAACCTGGGACATCAAAGAGCACCATATTAACTTTGATCACTTTCCAAGAGCGCACTGACTCTTCTGATTTTCCAGTTCAGGAATTAGACCTGCACTCATAACACAACATGTAAAGCAGTGTAGTGTGATGTTTGGTGGATGAGTTACAAATGGAGAAACAACTGGATGTGTAAGGTAGGTTTATTATAAAATACTAGGTCAACTAGATTGAATTCAAAGTTGACGTAAATTATAAACTAAGCAATACGACGCAACAAATGACTAAACATATGAAAGACTGTACCACACTGGCCAGTACAATAGCCTACACATAGAGAGGAACCTAAAGGTGCATACAGTACCAACCAATACTACTCACCAGACAGACCGGCAGGTGTGGACCGGTGCTTCCTTGGCTGCAGTCTACTGGTCCGCAGCTGCTCCTTTCTTCTTCTTAGCAGCCGCCGCCTTGGCATCAGTCAACAAATTCAACTTCAACTTAAGAGTGGTGGTGAGTCTCACAAATTTGGACTCATAAGTTCATATGCTGAGCACATGTTGGTTGAGAGAATGCCAAGAGTGTGCAAAGCTATCATCAAGGCAAAGGGTGGCTACTTTGGTAGTGATGGGCATTCCGGCTCTTTTCAGTGAGCCGGCTCATTCGGCTCAGCTCACCAATAAGAGCTGGCTCTTTTGGCTCCCAAATGGCTCTTTAAAAAAAGTTGGACTGATTGGTGTTAAAACAATTCTAATTAAATGATTAAATGAAATCATACTCTACCTTAACCACAATGTATTTAAAAATGCATTGGTTTGTTATGAAAAAGAATGCTATTATACTTTTGCATTTAAAGTATAACTTTTTAATGTATATAAACAAAGTGCATATAAATCTAACCATTCAAAATGAATACAATCTGAACAGCATAATAGAATATTGCACCATATCAAAGAAAAATAAATAACAATTTGCAAACTGCAGCATCCCACAAATTGAAATAAATGTAAAAAAGAAGGATGCTATTACACATGTGCATTTAAAGTATAAATTTTTTAATGTATATTAACAAAGTGCATATAAATGTAACAATTCAAAGCGAATACAGTCTGAACAACATAATAATAGAATATTGCACCATATCAAAGAAAAAATAAATAACAATGTGCAAAACTGCAGCATCCCACTTAAAACATTAAACTGGTCCCTCTTTTCCCTCTCTTCTTTATTGCCATGTTATAACTAGCAGCACACAGCATTGCTGACCATATTTTGCTTTTATGAGAGATTTGCATTCAGAAATGCAAGCTACCTCACTTTCGAGGGGCAGATGCGGTTTCTTCTCTCAGTAATTATTTGCCCCGTTTTCGAGAAGACCCTCTCAGAGGGAACGGATGTGGCCACTATGCAGAGTCTCCCTGTCATGACTTTAGTAAGCTGTGGGTAGACAGAGGCCATCTTCTTCCATCAGCTCAGAGGATCTGCAGATCTGCAGGAGGGGCTCCTCCAAATAGGATCGGACCTCCATTATGGCATCTGCTGAGGGATTCCTTCGTGCTGAATCCCCAGTTGCTCTCTCATCAAACAGCATCCAAACAGCAGACGTTTGTGGCACTACTGCTGGTGCTTCAGCTCCATCTGATCCATCTTCTTCCTGTTGCCCTGGTGCCTGAGCCAGCTGACTGCTGGGGCTGTCCCTCCCTGCTGCTGAGGTTATTCTTTGAAGAGCCTCATCAATCGCTCTGGCAACACTGAAGGCTAACTTCTTAAACCTGGGGTCAAGTGCAGCGGTTTCTGATAGCACGTGATTATATTCCATTCTGTGGAACTTTCTGTCCATTGATGAACATATAGGGTGTCCATCAACTCTGTCACATGTCCTGTGGTTACATTTGCTTCTCTCTGGCGGCTGGCTGTTATTTGCTGCAGACCCTTACACAGGAGTATCATTTTTGAGGCTGTCACATAGCTAAAAAGAGAGAACAGTGACTTATTAGTTCAGGTTCATGTTTTTGTCTACTGATACTACATTCTCATCTACTGCTCATATACATATATAATACTGGATTAAATAATGATGTAGTAATAACTGCTTACTGTACCTCTCTCCACTGATCTCCACAGTGACCTGCTCAAAGGGTTCCAGGACTCTGCACACCTCCTCCACCACCTCCCATTCCTCTTGGGTCAGAGCATCAGCAGGTGCATTGACAATGCCCAGGGTAGAGATGATGGCATCCTTTGACTCAAGAAACCACTTCAACATATAAAATGTTGAATTCCACCTTGTAGTGCAGTCTTGTTTAGGCCTCAGCTCAGGCACTTTCGTTTTTCAGCACCTACTGTGCTATTGTGGAAGTATTCCACAGCTGCTTTCACTTTGTCCACAGTGGGTTTCATAACCTACAGAGCATCTCTTACAATCAGGTTGATTATGTGGGCAAGACATGGATGATGGGTCCATTTGAACATTTTCATGGCTTTGGTTATGTTAGCTCCATTGTCGCTAACACAACAGACCACTTTTACATCTACTTTCCATTCTCTGGCCACTCAACAGTTCCTCTGCCAAGTTCTCTGAGGTGTGTCTGTCGCTGAACTCAAAGCAGTCCAGAAGACAGCTAGACATCGAAAAGCTTCAATGAAGTGACATGTAACCGACATGTTAGAAGTGGTTACCCTTGACGTCCAGCAGTCAGTGGTAAGGCAAACTGCAGTAGCTTTTTGGACTCTTTCCCGCACTGAAGCCTGTGTGCTCTCGTACAGTTGTGGAATAAGTGATTTTGAAAGGGTTTTCCTGCTTGGAATTGTGTACATTGGATTTAGACTATTGCTATAATTTCTAAAACCTCTGTCCTCCATGATTTGGCCTTGTTTTGCTACAGACATGGAACTTTGGCATAAACTGGTCCATAGAAGACTGCGTTGCTGTGGGTCGCAGAGTAGGCCTACTTGACTGAGTGGATACATCTCCACGTGTGGAGGTGCTGGCTCCACCACTATCACTAGCAGGCCCGCTAGTTTCTCGAAGCTCTGTTACAGCTAGCTTCACAGTTGGGTGCACAGTTCGCATATGCCGGTGTAGGTCGTGCGTAGAACCGGCTTTATATGAGATTTTGTTTTGGCAAATTCTACACTGTTCTCTAACATTGTCTACATTATTAAAATGCATCCAAATGCTACTGTGCTTCCGACTCATTTTCCAGCTGTTGTTTTCACAGCTGTCCTTCCTCTCTCTCCTAGGCTGCTAAGTGTGTGACTGTGAGTGAGTTGGCTCGGCCCTCCCTCACGCATCTTTGGTTCATTGGTTGACACTGCGTGTCTGATTGACAGGAACAACAGGTGAGGCTGTTAGTCTGAGCAGACAGTCAGAACGAATGTGTGCGCTTGAGCATTTAGGCCTATATTATTTTCTTTCTTTTTTCATTCTTTGAATTAGTTAATTCTATTAATTTTAATATTTTCATTATTCATATCTTAATTTTTAAAATATTTTTATTAATAGATTTGGCTCTTCTGATATGCGAGCTGGCTCCCAACGTTCACCTACAAAAGCCGGCTCTTAGAGCCGACTCGTTCGCGAACGACGCATCACTACTACTTTCAAGTATCTCAAATATAAAATATATTTTGATTTGTTTAACACTTTTTTGGTTACTACAACTCTTGAATGAGTAGGTGTGTCCAAACTTTTGACTGGTACTGTACATCAATACCATCGAAATTAATCTCTGATAAGACTCAGGCACACCCACTGGTTATGGAATAGACAAGGTGTAAGTAAATACATTTAGCATCAATAACATGACAGTCATTCTACCTTAAAAACAAACGTGTGAATACCAATTAATGTGTAAAACCCACCATAGCAGGTAGGACTAAATAAGGTTACGTAACCTTGCTTACTAGCTATACTAATGATATGCTGTTCAGAGGGTAACAACAAACAGATTAATGTCTTCTTGCAGTAAAGTAAGCACACTGTTGACTCAAAAAAGGATGCTAATCAGTCCATCTATGAAACCTCTCAAAAATCCAGACCAAAATGATACAGCTAGCTAGGGTAGCCACAAGTCAAGTAGTTAAGCAAGTTGATCCTCCAGATCATCATGGCCCTGGTGAGTGACGTGAAGCTTGAGACAGGAATTTGTAGTTCTGTATGCAGCTAATATAGCATCCCTAACTAACATAGAAAAAGTTAATCCATTCCTCTCTAATAAAAAATCTCTCTCCCTATCTTCTGAATCATGCTTGTAAGGTCAGTAGACACTAAAAGAAGTTCCTGATTGACAGAGGGAGAGTTTTGCATAGGCGCTTTGTTGTGTTTTTTTTGTGGGACTGGAGAAAAAATGCCTGGTACGTAAAATAACGTTATTAACCGGTTCCCAACAGTATAGATCACTTTCATTCCCGTTTCAAATCAAATCAAACTTTATTTGTCACATGCGCCGAATACAACAAGTGTAGACCTTACTGTGAAATGCTTACTTACAAGCCCTTAACCAACAGTGCAGTTCAAGAAGAGTTAAGAAAAAGTAAAAAAAGTAAAAAATAAAGTAAAAAATAAAAAAGAATAAAAAGTAACACAGTACCATAACAATAACGAGGTTATACACGGGTGTACTGGTACCGAGTCAGTGTGCGGGGGTACAGGTTAGTTGAGGTAATTTGTACATGTAGGTAGGGGTGAAGTGACTATGCATAGATAATAAACAGCAAGTAGCAGCAGTGTCCAAAACAAATGGAGGTGGGGGTGGGGGGAAATGTAAATAGTCTGAGTGGCCATTTGATTAATTGTACAGCAGTCTTATGGCTTGGGGGTAGAAGCTGTTAAGGAGCCTTTTGGTCCTAGACTTGGCGCTCCGGTACCACTTGGCACTCCGGTACCGCTTGCCGTGCGGTAGCAGAGAAAACATTCTATTACTTGGGTGACTGGAGTCTTTAACAATTTTATGGGCTTTCCTCTGACACTGCCTATTATATAGGTCCTGGATGGCAGGAAGCTTGGCCCCAGTGATGTACTGGGCCATAGGCACTACCCTCTGTAGCGCCTTACGGTCAGATGCCGAGCAGTTGCCATACCAGGCGGTGATACAACTGGCCAGGATGATCTCGATGGTGCAGCTGTAGAACTTTTTGAGGATCTGGGGACCCATGCCAAATCTTTTCAGTCCCCTCTTCACGACTGTCTTGGTGTGTTTGGACCATGATAGTTCGTTGGGGATGTGGACACCAAGGAATTTGAAACTCTCGACCTGCTCCACTACAGCCCCATTGATGTTAATGGGGGCCTGTTTGGCCCTCCTTTTCCTATAGTCCACGATCAGCTCCTTTGTCTTGCTCACATTGAGGGAGAGGTTGTTGTCCTGGCACCACACTGCCAGTTCTCTGACCTCCTCCCTATAGGCTGTCTCATCGTTGTCGGTGATCAGGCCTACCACTGTTGTGTCATCAGCAAACTTAATGAGGGTGTTGGAGTCGTGTTTGGCCATGCAGTCGTGGGTGAACAGGGAGTACAGGAGGGGACTAAGTACACACCCCTGAGGGGCCCCAGTGTTGAGGATCAGCTTGGCAGACGTGTTGTTGCCTACCCTTACCACCTGGGGGCGACCTGTCAGGAATTCCAGGATCCAGTTGCAGAGGGAGGTGTTTAGTCCCAGTGTCCTAAGCTTAGTGATGAGCTTCGTGGGCACTATGGTGTTGAACACTGAGCTGTAGTCAATGAACAGCATTTTCACATTGGTGTTCCTTTTAATCCAGGTGGGAAAGGGCAGTGTGGAGTGTGATTGAGATTGCGTAATCTGTGGATCTGTTGGGACGGTATGTGAATTAGAGTGGGTCTAGGGTTTCCGGCATGATAGTGTTGATGTGAGCCAAGACCAGCCTTTCAAAGCACTTCATGGCTACCAACATGAGTGCAACGGTTCGGTAGTCATTTAGGCAGGTTACCTTCGCTATCTTCTGGGTTTCGGTTCTGTTCACTGAACCGGTTCCAACACCTGGTGGGAACATAAGTGTAATTCTGGGAATGAAGAGGGAAAAAAATAGGATGACAAGCTTGGTAAGAGGGACGCATTGTGTCATCATTTCATTGTTTGAATTGGGCCCCTGGTGCTCATGCTTGACTTAGACCACTTGAGAGGACTACTCTGTACCCAGAGGAGCACTTCCATTTAGCATAAAGTTGAGCTGCTGTATGAAAGTATGCCTTATCTATGCTATGCTTCACGTCATTGTAGAAGCTACAGTATGTACTGTTGAAGTCGGAAGTTTACATACACCTTAGCCAAATACATTTCAACTCAGTTTTTCACAATTTATGACATTTAATCCTAGTAAAAATTCCCTCTCTTAGGTCACTTAGGATCACCACTTTATTTTAAGAATGTGAAATGTCAGAATAATAGTGTAGAGAGTGATTTATTTCAGCTTTTATTTCTTTCGTCACATTCCCAGTGGGTCAGAAGTTTACATACACTCAACTAGTATTTGGTAGCGTTGACTTTAAATTGTTTAACTTGGGTCAAACATTTCGAGTAGCCTTCCACAAGCTTCCCACAATAAGTTGGGTGAATTTTGGCCCATTCCTCCTGACAGAGCTGGTGTAACTGAGTCAGGTTTGTAGGCCTCCTTTCTCGCACACACTTTTTCAGTTCTGCCCACAAATGTTCTATAGGATTGAGGTCAGGGCTTTGTGATGGCCACTCCAATACCTTGACTTTGTTGTCCTTAAGCCATTTTGCCACAACTTTGGAAGTATGCTTGGGGTCATTGTCCATTTGGAAGACCCATTTGCGACCAAGCTTTAACTTCCTGACTGATGTCTTGAGATGTTGCTTCAATATATCCACATAATTTTCCATCCTCATGATGCCATCTACTTTGTGAAGTGAACCAGTCCCTCCTGCAGCAAAGCACCCCCACAACATGATGATGCCACCCCCGTGCTTCACGGTTGGGATGGTGTTCTTCGGCTTGCAAGCCTCCCCCTTTTTCCTCCAAACATAACGATGGCCATTATGGCCAAACAGTTCTATTTTTGTTTCATCAGACCAGAGGACATTTCTCCAAAAAGTACGATATTTGTCCCCATGTGCAGTTGCAAACCGTAGTCTGGCTTTTTTATGGCGGTCTTGGAGCAGTGGCTTCTTCCTTGCTGAGCGGCCTCGTTTTACTGTTTCCTCCAGCATCTTCACAAGGTCCTTTGCTGTTGTTCTGGGATTGATATGCATTTTTCGCACCAAAATATGTTCACTCTAGGAGACAGAACGTGTCTCCTTCCTGAGCGGTATGACGGCTGCGTGGTCCCATGGTGTTTATACTTGCGTACTATTGTTTGTACAGATGAACGCGGTACCTTCAGGCGTTTGGAAATTGCTCCCAAGGATGAACCAGACTTGTGGAGGTCTACAGTTTTTTTCTGAGGTCTTGGCTGATTTTATTAATTTTCCCATGATGTCAAGCGACGAGGCACTGAGTTTGAAGGTAGGCCTTGAAATACATCCACAGGTACACCTCCAATTGACTCAAACAATGTCAATTAGACTATCAGAAGCTTCTAAAGCCATGACATCATTTTCTGGAATTTTCCAAGCTGTTTAAAGGCACAGTCAACTTAGTATATGTAAACTTCTGACCCACTGGAATTGTGATACAGTGAATTATAAGTGAAATAATCTGTCTGTAAACAATTGTTGAAAAATGACTTGTGTCATGCACAAAGTAGATGTCCTAACTGACTTGACAAACTATAGTTTGTTAACAAGAAATTTGTGTAGTGGTTGAAAAATGAGTTTTAATGATTCCAACCTAAGTGTATGTAAACTTCCAACTTCAACTGTATGTTACATTCCATTCACAGCACTAATCATATACCGGAGCACACACGTACACACACACACACTCACATTGAAATTGACAAATAGGACACCTCATTTTAGGTAAAAAAAACCTGCTCTTTACAATTCATCATGATTATATATAGGCCAGGTTATAATAACTTTATTTTGCCCCAATTTTGCCAGGGGAAAAGAAACAGAGGGCGACCCAGAAACACTTGAAGGAGAGACGTCCAGGCAGAAATGACTGAGAGCGGTCTTAACTTGTGTGGCCTGGAAATACTTGCCCATAACCGTGTAAGATGGAGGACATTCGTCAATGGCCTATGCTCCTGTTGAAGGAGCCGAGGGTTTAAGTAAAGTAGGAACATTTTGCCATCAGAGGTGGTGTTGAATTACTGAGTTAAATCCAATTTGATTCCAGTCATATGATATGAAGCTCAATTAAGTAATGTAAAAATCCTCCAACAAAATGACAGGTTTTTTGCATGCAATCCTAATGCATGCTACTTTATGGGTGAGGAAAATACTCTCCTCTGTTCTTCTGCCACCTATGGGGAGACTCTTGAATTGTTATAAAACTGACTGGATGAGTGTTTTTAGAACTCTATAGACCGTTCATGTTTGTAGTTAGTTATCACAGCTCCTCTTAGAATCAAAAAGAAAATCATTGTGAAAATTGAATAGTCATGACCTGCCTTTTGTTTTGTGTTGTAGAGCTGGACTATGTGTCTTATTGTTCCACCAAGCATAATGATGTGTGAAAGTGACTGTTTTATGGAAGCTGTGTATGCCATTTTGAGTACTGCAAGCTTGGACCATGTGGGCCCCCTAGCAATTCGAGGTTAAGACAATGAGGTTCAGCCCCTTGCCATTTGAGTGAAAGCTAGCAAGAGGCCTGTCCCACGTTATCCAATGAGATTGCAGGGCGGACCAAAGGCTTCAGTGCACACAGCAGAGAGAGAGAGAAAGTAATAATGTGGTGCACATATCAACACATATGTGACATAATATGCAATTTACGGGGACCACTTTTGTCTCGTGAGCGCTACTTTCAGAAATACTGGCTAAAACGTATAGAGTACTGTAGAATATCTTTAATATCTAGGCTACCTGGAACTGCACTGACTCCAACAAAGAGTGCATGCTCCAGGTGGATCGCCAATAACACCTCTCCAGAAATGGACCTGAAAACTTGGCCATGGTAAACTTGGCCATGATAAACTTGGCCATTAGTAAACTAGGCCTCATTGACGCATATTACGAACAGGTAGTCTGCATTTGCATAAAAAGAAAGAAAGTCACAGTCTATATACAGTGCATTCGTAAAGTATTCAGACCCATTCCTTTTTTTCCACATTTTGTTACAGCCTTATTCTAAAATTGATTAAATAATTTTAGAATACCCCATAATGACAAAGGGAAAACAGGTTTAGACATTTTTACATAAGTATTCAGACCATTCGCTATGAGACTCGAAATTGAGCTCAGGTGCATCCTATTTACATTGATCATCCTTGAGATGTTTCTACAACTTGATTGGAGTCCACCTGTGGTAAATTCAATTGATTGGGAATGATTTGGAAAGGCACACACCTGTCTATATAAGGTCCCACAGTTGACAGTGCATGTCAGAGCAAAAACCAAGCCATGAGGTCGAAGGAATTGTCCGTAGAGCTCCAAGACAGAATTGTGTCGAGGCACAGATCTGGGGAAGGGTACCAAAAAATGTCTGCAGCATTGAATGTCCCCAAGAACACAGTGGCCTCCATCATTCTGAAATGGAAAAGTTTGGAACCACCAAGACTCTTCCTAGAGCTGGCCGCCCGGCCCAACTGAGCAATTGGGGGAGAAGGGCCTTGGTCAGGGAGGTGACCAAGAACTTAAAGGTTACTCTGACAGAGCTCCAGAATTCCTCTGTGGAGATGGGAGAACCTTCCCCTCCAGAAGGACAACCATCTCTGCAGGACTCTTTTATGGTAGAGAGGCCAGACGGAAGCCACTCCTCAGTAAAAGGCACATGACAGCCCGTTTGGAGTTTACCAAAAGGCACCTAAAGGACTCTTAGACCATGAGAAACAAAATTCTTTCTCTGGTCTGATGAAACCAAGATTGAACTCTTTGGCCTGAGTCCCAAGCATCACGTCTGGAACCTGGCACCATCCCTACGGTGAAGCATGGTGGTGGCAGCATCATGCTGTGGGGATGTTTTTCAGTGGCAAGGACTGGGAGACTAGTCAGGATCGAGAGAAAGATTAACGGAGCAAAGTATAGAGAGATCCTTGATGAAAACCTGTTCCAGTGCACTTAGGACTTCAGACTGGGGCGAAGGTTCACCTTCCAACAGGACAACGACCCTAAGCACACAGCCAAGACAATGCAGGAGTGGCTTCGGGACAAGTCTCTGAATGTCCTTGAGTGGCCCAGCCAGAGCCCGGACTTGAACCCAATCTAACATCTCTGGAGAGACCTGAAAATAGCTGTGCAGCGTCGCTCCCCATCCAACCTGACAGAGCTTGAGAGGATCTGCAGAGAGGAATGGGAGAAACTCCCCAAAATACAGGTGTGTCAAGCTTGTAGCGTCATACCCAAGAAGACTCGAGGTTGTAATCGCTGCCAAAGGTGCTTCAACAAAGTACTGAGTAAAGGGTCTGAATACTTATGTAAATGTGATATTTAGGTTTTTTATTTTTAATTCATTTGCAAAAATGTCTAAAAACCATTTTTTTCTTCATCATTATGGGGTATTGTGTGTAGATTGATGAGGGGGAAAAAAACTATTTAATCTATTTTAGAATAAGGGGTCTGAATACTTTCCGAATGCACTGTATGCTCTCAAAAATGTTATGGGTGAACCTAATAACCAACATTTCGGCAATGCAGTGCCTTCTTCGGGGTTACGTAATGAATGCTTGAACCAGGTTGTGTAGACAAAGAGTGCAATTAGTGTAACCAATGAACACAGTGAATGAAGGTGTGCTATAGTAATAAGGGTAATGAGGGATGAACATCAAGATGTTGAATATATTGGGCTATTATTTGCATGATCATATTTCAACATGATTAGATATGGTAGAATACATTTTATTAACATCATTAATCTTTGTTGTTTAATTTAATTTAATATCTTTCATTGTTTCCGTTTAATGTCATCTTTGTTTTATGTCACCATCTTGTGGTTCAAACACAAGGCATAATAAACAATAGTAGTCAGCTAGGCTATCACGATTTCCAGTAGACTGGGCCTCCATGGCAGCTTGAGAAAGTTTGAATCCTATGCAAAACTGACACGTGTGATCACTTATGCTGCCTGGAAAACATTGATCGTGCAAGTGGTTCAGCTTTAAATGAAGTGCAACTTATGAAGGCTTCATAAGCACTACATACATTTGTCACAAATCATCTTTAACTGTATGTCATGCTCTATAAAAGGTTCATAAATGGGGCCTAACTGTGTGACATAACCCCCTATGTCAAATATGACATAAGCCTGTGCTTTGTAAAGGGTGGTTTGTGATGAGTTTTACCGCAGAGTGAAGAAAAAGCAGCCTTCAAGACTTCCAGGTGAAGCTGGTTGAGAGAATGCCAAGAGTGTGCAAAGCTGTCATCAAGGCAAAGGATGGCTACTTTGAAGAATCTCAAATATAAATTATATTTGTTTAACACTTTTTTGGTTACTACATGTGTTATTTCATAGTGTTGATGTCTTCACTATTATTCTGCAATGTAGAAAATAGTAAAAAATTAAGAAAAACCCTTGAATGAGTAGGTGTCCAAACCTTTGACTAGTACCGTACTGTATATACAGTGCCTTCAGAAAGTATTCATACCCATTGACTTATACACACATCTACACACAATACCAAATAAGGACAGTGAAAACATGTTTTTTGAAAAGTTTTTTTTATTGAACTACAGAAATATCAAATTTACATAAGTATTCACACCCCTGAGTCAATGCTTTGTAGAAGCACTTTTGGCGGCGATTACAGCTGTGAGTCTTTTTGGGTGTCTCTAAGAGCTTTGCACACCTGGATTGTACAACATTTGCTCATTATTCTTAAAAAAAATATTGATTGATTGTTTATGATTGCTAGACAACCATTTTCAAGCCTTGCCATATATTTTCAAGCCGATTTAAGTCAAAACCCAAAGCCAAGCCACTCAGGAACATTCAATGTCGTCTTGGTAAGCAACTCCAGTGTAGATTTGGCCTTGTGTTTTAGGTTATTGCCTTGCTGAAAGGTGAATTGGTCTCCCAGTGTCTGTTGGAGAGCAGACTAAACCAGGTTTTTCTCTAGGATTTTGCCTGTGCTTAAAGCTGTATACCGTTTCTTTGTATCCTAAAAAAACTCCCTAGTCCTTGCCGATGACAGGCATACCCATAATTTGATGCAGCCACCACCATGCTTGAAAATATGAAGAGTGGTTCTCATTGATATGTTGTGTTGGATTTGCCCCAAACATAACGCTTTGTATTCAGGACTTAAGTATTACTTAAGTGCCTTGTTGCTAACAGGATGCATGTTTTGGAATATTTTTTACATGGTAGAGGTTTACTTATTTTCACCCTGCCATTTAGGTTAGTATTTTGGATGAACTACAATGATGTTGATCCAGCCTCAGTTTTCTCATATCACAACCATTAAACTCTGTAACTGTTTTAACCATTGTCCTCATGGTGAAATCCCTGTGCAGGTTCCTTCCGCTCCGGCAACTGAGTTAGGAAGGACGCTTGTATCTTTGTAGTGACTGGGTGTATTGACACACAACCCAAAGCCTAATTAATAACTTCACCATGGTCAAAACAAAATTCAGTGTCTGCTTTTCATTTTTATCTACCAATAGATGCATGTCTTTGTGAGGCATTGAAAAACCTCCCTGGTCTTTGTGGTTGAATCTGTGCTTGAAATTCACTGGTTGATTGAGGGACTTTACAGATAATTGTATGTGTGGGGAACAGAGATGGGGTAGTTATTCAAAAATCATGTTATCCACCAATATTGAACACAGAATGAGTCCATGCTTAATGCGATTTGTTAAGCACATTTTTATTATTTAACTTATTTAGGATTACCATAACAAAGGGGTTGAATAATTATTGACTCAAGACATTTCAGCTTTACATTTTTTATTAATAAAAAAACAAATCTACAAACAAAATTCTACTTTGACATTATGGGCTATTATGTGTAGATCAGTGACACAAAGTCTTAATGTAATTAATTTTAAATTCATTCATTATTTTAATAGCAGGTCACTGTAAAGTACATTATCCCTCTGAAGAGTATGAATTTGTCAAGGCTCAGGAGAATACCCAGATGTAGACAGTTTCAAAGTAACAAAATGTTATTACAAAAACAGGGGGGCAGGCAAACGACAGGTCAAAGGCAGGCAGAGGTCAGTAATCCAGAGCAGAGTCCGAAAGGTACAGAACGGCAGGCAGGCTCAGGGCAGGCAGAATGGTTGAAACCGGGAAAACTAGAAAAAACAAGGACTAGAGAAAGACAGGAGCACAGGAAAGGCTTGATGAAACAAAACAAGGAACGCATTACATATATACACACACTTTTATACACAATCTTATTTTTTTGTATTTTTGTTGTTTTGTAAACTTTTTTTATTTTTTTATTTTTAGGACAGTTTCAGCATTATGGACATGAGTGTATCTGTGGTCCATTTGGCCTGTCCCACAGCTTTCTTCAATGATGGATTGCGAGATACTCTGTTGATGAACTTCTGGCCAATGATGGACTGTCTGTTGTTAATTGATGCGAGTCCAGATATGCTGTGAACGTGGTGGTTGCTGATGTATCTTGGTAGTCTGTAAGCCATTTTTATTGCCAAGTTTTGGATTCTCTGTAGCCGATTCATCTGCTGTGGTGAAGCTGTTATCCAGGCTGGTAAGGCGTATTCAAAGAGAGATCGGATGTAGCTGAAGTAGACTTTCAACACTGTCTGCGGTGAGGCTCCATATTTTCTTCCGTACAGTGTTTTTAGGTGGTTTAGTCTTTTTCGTCCCTCTCTCTCTATGTTCGCTATATGGGATGTCCAGTACATGTTCTTCTGGAAGGTGACTCCAAGGAATTTAGCTTCTTTTTCTACTTTTATTGTTTCACCGTAGAGTTTGAGATCTATGGGTTTCTTGTTTTTTCTGGTGCTTCTTGTAGAGGAAGCATTGGGTCTTTTGTGGGTTCAGTTTTACTCGCCACATGTTAGACCACGTCTCGATCTCTTCAATAGACTTCTGGAGTTTTTTTGCAGCGAGTTGAGGACATTTGGAGCTGGTCCAGTAGCAGAGGTCATCGGCAAACTGGGAGACTTGGCCTATGGTGGGTGGAGGGTAGTAGATATCTGATCTGTATAGTAGAAAGAGCAGTGGGCTTAGGACTGCCCCCTGTGGAACACCTGCTTCAGGGGTAAATGGTGAGGATATTGCTGTGGAGACCTTCACTTTAATTGTACGGTTCTGGAGAAAGCTGGTGATGATGTTTCTGATGGAGAGTGGTATTTGGAGATTGGAGTCTGCAAGCCGGTAGCACAACCCGTTGTGCCACATTTTATCAAATGCTTTTTCTATATCAAAGAAAACCGCCAGGGTAGCTTCTTTTTTCTTGAAGTTCCGAAGGATGTCCTCTGACAGTCTTAGAATGTTATCGGGAGTTGATCTTGCTTTTCTGAAGCCAGCTTGGTGGATTCGGCCCATTTCCTCAGCGTGGCTGCTCAGTCTTTGGGTGAGTACTCTCTCAAACAGCTTCCCGACATGACTGAGGAGACTGATTGGTCTGTAACTTGTGACATTGTATGGGTCCTTACCAGGTTTGTGGATCATTGTGACAACTGCAGATTTCCAAGGTAGGGGAAAGTAGCCTTCCATGAGACATGTGGTGAATAGGTTAGAAAGGAGGTGCAGGTATTCATCAGGTGCTTGTTTGATGAGTGTGCTATCAATGTTGTCTTCCCCAGGTGCTTTGTTTTTTGTTTTTTTCAGATGACTCTTGATTTCTTCAATAGTAACAGAGCGGGTGAGGGGATGGTCTACTGGTGTCAGATTTGAAGGATATACTGTTTTCTGTATTTCTCTGTCGACAATGATTTTCCAGTCTCCTTCGAAGAGGGGATCATTGGGACAAGAATGAACATTTTGTAGGTGGTTTCTAAACAATATTGCTTTTGTTTTGTTGTCTTCGATGAGTTGGCCTTGGGACTTTAGCACAGGTATGATGTTATTGGTTTTGTCTCCGTTAATTGTTTAGATTTTTTGCCAGAAGGTCCGGGGGTTGGTGTCTGCATCTAGCAGGTGATAAAAGGCAGTCCACTGTTTCTGTTTGTGGAGGGTGAGTTGATATCTGATATGGTTCTGTAACCGATTAACTTCTGTTTTCAAGTTTGGTGCTCTTGTTCTAATAAAATCTCTCCGGACTTTTCTCTTCTGCTTGATGAGACGTAGGATATGTGCTGGGAGTTGTTGTTGTGGTGGTTTGATGGGGGTAAGTGATATAGTCTCTTCCGGGGCCTGGATGAGGATACTCCCGATTCTCTCAGCCAGCTGGTCCAAATCCTTGGGGTTCTGTGTTGTTACTGCAATATTTGTTATCTTGTCTGCAATGCATTTTCTGTATTTTTCCCAGTTTGCTTTCTTGTAGTTGTATCTTTGTTTCGCTGGTGCTTGTTGAAGTTGGAGAGAAAAGGAGGCAAGGACAGGAAGATGGTCACTTCCCACGTCATGGCTGACGGAGAAGCTAAGGAGTTTAGCAGACAGGTCCGGGGAGCAGAGGACAAGATCAAGGATGTCTGCCTTGAAGGTGGAAGAATGGATGTGTGTGGGTTCATTGGTGTTGAGGATGGCCAGGTTTGTGTTGTCGAGGATATCCCTCAATACTCTTCCTGAGGGGTTTGTAGTATTACAGTTGAAATCAGTGTGTTTGGCATTAAAATCTCCCATTATGATGGTATGGCCATTGTTGTCTGCAAGGGCAGTGATCAATTTTCCGGAGGGTGTTGTTGTGGGTGGACAGTATATAGTGGCTATCAGAAGAGCTGCGTGTCCATTTAGGAGTATTTCTGCTGCAGTGTACTCATTGTTGTTGAGTTCTTCTTTGGTGAGGTCAAAAACAGCTTCAGAGTACTCAATTCCTTCCTTTAAAAGCAGTGCCACACCCCCTCTGCATCCTTCTGGTCGGTCCTTTCTTAGAATGTTAAAGCCAGGAATGTGGAATCTTGTATTAGTTCTTAGAAAGGTTTCGTTGATAGAAGCAATGCTAGTTTGCTTTTCTAGAAGAAGTTGCATCAGCTCCCGCTTGTTTCTCCTTATGCTTCTGATGTTGACATGTAAGACATTTAGTGGAGTAGCCATTTGGTTTGGAGTGTAGTTAAGACTATAAAAGGTGATTCAGAGTTAGGAGGTAGGGCCGTCTCTGTGCTTCTTTATGCTGTCCATAACTCTCTTTACCATTTCTTCGTCTCTGCATATTCCTTTCAAATCCTCCTGCAGGTGAGTGGTGTTGGTGAGAGGCTGAGGGCCGGAAAAGCTTGGTGTTGTGAGACGGTTGGCATTGGCTGTGCTGATGGTGGCAGTGGCTCTGGTGGGCTTTGTTGTTGTGAGGGCTAAATAAGTGGGGCATTGTCTGGAGACCGATGAGTGGGCGCCACCACAGTTGGCACAGCTAGCATCACTTTTCTCTTTTAGGCATTCTTTGTGGTGGTGGTTTTCAGCACATCGCAGACATTTGACCTGGTTTTTGCAATCGGTGGATGTGTGGTTGAAAACCTTGGTAGAGCATGGGTGAAGTATGCATTGTGGTGCTGATGAATTTCCTTTATTTTTCAGCTTCAGACCAATGCCTACTTCTCACTTAAAACATAGTTTTTTGTTTTTTGTTTTTAGTTTTTAATTTCCATGGTTTTTACAACCGGAAAATGATTATACAACATAATACAGCAAAACACAACAATGAAAGTAAAGTAAAAGTACACAATAACAAATGGCAAAACAAATAATGCATTTATGAGTATTTATTTAATATCAACAGCTGATTAACCAGAAACCCATTTAAACCAATATGGATGAAACTGGAAACATTTTCCCTGGTCTCTTTAAACAAGACAACTGAGAAAGCTCCTGGAAAATGCACAAAATAACAACATGTACCCATTAACTATTTACATGAAAATGTACTTTAAAGTTTAAATGTCAGTATAAATATGAAAACAGGTGTACTCACAGATTTGGCACAGAACATTTAGAAGTGCTACTGATAGTGTGCAATGTACTGTGTGCATATCAATAAACGTAAGTTGTTTGTCAGCTCCACGTGGGCCAGTTTGACGAATTTCTTAGCTTCTCAAATGAAAGAAAGTGGCCCCTGAAAATGAAAAACGTTTACAACCTGTGCAACTTATCGAGTGCATTTGTACCATACTACGGAAGAGGGTAATGAGATCTTCCTTGAGAGTTTGAGAGCTGGTACCTCCAACTTTCTCTCGTCAGGAGTAGCAAGACGCACGCACAATACTAGTAAACGTCACACAGTCCCTTGCCACTCAACGATGCCCAACCAACCCCAAGTCCACTTTTAAGAGAGACTTAATAAATTACAACAAGTATGAGTGCCGGTGTGTGTGTCGGGAAAGAGAGGGGAATGTCAAAATCTCCCCTCAGGTAGGCAGACCTCGAGTCGCACCGCATTATTTCCGCCTCATGCACAAATTCATGTTGTTCATTTGACCAGAGAAAGTGAAATATTTATCGAAATTAAAATAGACAAGACGAACTGCTAATAATAAAAATGCAGGTATTCCGATACTTGGCTACTAATTCAGTGCAGCTGCAGCGCGAGAGTCAGGAGTATATTTTATAAAAACAGTGTTGACAGTGCTGAATAAAAACTTAAACATACAGCTCTTTGCTGCAATCTTTGATAGTTTCTCTCTGGTCATGGTTTTAAAAGTTATTAAATCTCAAGTAGGCTGGTATCAAACTTTGCTGTGGAGTACTAGGCACGGTGATTTGAGCTATCAGATTGTTCTAAACAGTAGGCGCACTTGATTTACGCACAGCTCTCCTGGTCAGCCTTGAAGGCGGAGTTTGTCCCTTCAGTTCAGACAAATGAAATGGTTCAAAATGTGAACACTGCCTTTTCGGCGCACAGGGTTTCTGAATCAAGTGCACGTACAGGCAAAAGCGCCAAGTCGAATAAAAAAAAAATCTAATAATAAAGGAGCTCAAGCCTTTATCGTTTGATTTTCTGCAGAAATGTTTGGTGATCGACTGAGAATGCCTAGAAGATCGATCGCGATCGACCGATTGGTGACCACTAATATAGGTTACTGATATTGAGAGGCACCCACACATCAAACAAAACTACGCCCATGAGGAAATAAGACGCATGTTTAACAGGTTCTCTATTAGACTAGTTTAAAAAGTTTGTTTTATTTGATCTCAACCACATCTAAACACGAATTAACAATGATCTCATAGCTGTAAACATTGGGGGTAAAAAAAGCTAGAGCGCTGTGATGTTGCAGAGCGAGCAAAAGGCAGATGAAAGACTGAGCTTTGAGCAGTCTTGAGTGATGAATAATTAATGATATGCTAATGAGTTGGTCGAGTAAGCTCAGTCAGAAATGAAGTAGAAGTTAGTACGCGGTCAGTCGGCCAGGGGGTCTTTACGCGCTCCTTTAATTCGTTTTTTTGTGGACACTTCAACATCGCAATGTCTCCATTGGTGTCCCCTCGGTTTTTCTCTGAGATGGAGGTAGCCCGTCATTGCACAAAATACTCATGTTGGGTATTATTGGGGACGAGGGTTTATGATGTGACGGGATTCCTTCGAATGCACCCGGGTGGAGAGGCTCTGATATTGCACAGGTCAGGGAACGATATCAGCCTGGAGATGGAGGGACCCCCGCACCGCCATTCCGAGAACGCACGGCGGTGGATGGAACAGTACTACATCGGAGAGCTGGACACAGACAGTAATGCCGATGAAACACAGGTACAGGCTATAATACTCTGTCTCAGATAGCCTACTCTAAAATGTAACCCAAGCATAGTTTCTTGTCGAATCAAATCAAATTGTATTTGTCACATGCGCCGCATACAACAGGTGTAGACCTTACCGTGAAATGCTTATTTACAAGCCCTTAACCAACAATGCAGTTCAAACAATAGAGTTAATATAATATTTATTAAATCAACTAAAGTGAAAGAAAATCGAAACTATCAAAAAGTTACCCAATAAATGTACATAACAATAACGAGGCTATATACAGGGGTACCTGAACCGGGTCAATGTGCCGTGTATAGGTTAGTCGAGGTAATTTGTAAAGTGACTGCATAGATGATAAACAGCGAGTAGCAACAGTGTAAAAACAAAGTTGGGTAAATGGAAATAGTCCGTTGTTCAGCAGTCTTATGGCTTGAAAGTATACTACAGTAAATTAAGACGATGTACATGGCAGTGTGATTTTCACATCTGATTTGAGACACATTGCCTATTTGCATCTAACATCAATCTCACATTGCCCCTGTTTGTAAACCAAATAGGAGATTATGATGGCACAACAATATGCCTATTAACACAGTCAGTGGATTTGGGAGAAACTTTCCATTTCACTAATGGTTGTAGGCTACATGCAAGTCAGTGGAGGTCGGTGCTGTTTAAGTTGAAGGTGGACAATTACATTTTTTAATGAGCATGGCCTTTTCTATTACAGCATATTGGATGACTGTCATTCATATTCCATTCATCCAGTTCAATGTAACACTGATAGGTTTAGGCTACTACATGATACTCTAATTTTCCCTATACCCATCATGAGGTTGCTACAACCTAGCCTATGAATTAAAGTTTACAACGTAGGTGTACACAGGCCGACAGAAAAATTTGAGGTGACAGACAGTGATACATTCAATACTGGCTTGCGTACTTGATTATTCTGGGGTGTAATCATTAGTCCAACAGTTGCAAACAAGAGTTTCTATTGGACAAATTCAGGTATCTTCATTCCCGTTTCATTCTGTTTGCTTCTGTTTAAGAAACGTTTTCAACAGAATCTGCGAAATGAATAAACCCCTGATCGGACATAAACCCAGTTCACTTTTACAGCAGCCACGTTGTATTCCTTCTTGCGTATACGCAATCTCCTCCTCAAACCTATTCCCTTCGGTTGTGGACTTCAATGCACAACACATCAGCTGTATGTAACCAGGCAAAAAAAAATAATCCAAGCCAAACCATATCATAACCGCTACACACAGCCTACATCGTAATCCCCATATTAGCTAAAGTAACATCATAGTCAACATAGCTAAAATAACTAAAGCGTTAGTAAACCCACTACAATTATGCAGTGACGTTAGTGTACAGTCAGTAAGCAGTTCAGTAAGTAGTTTAGCACTTACACCGGCGGGCCCGATGGCAATAAATTTGTAAAACCAAAAGCTTACCTTGACTTGGAAGAGTTCCAGTGTTGTGTTGGATACTCATAGCCAGCTAGCTAATATAGCATCCCTCTGATTGAGCTGGGTGTTTGATTAGGTTAAACTAGCTAGCTAGCTGCATTTGCTGGCAAAGAAAGTGAAAGTGAAAAACAAGACGAAATATAGTTCTCTCACTCTCTTGCTTCTCTATAATTTTTGAAGAAAGTGATTTGTTAACTGTTCAGCTATTGTCTTTCTCTGAGTCATCTATCACCACATTTTATGCACTGCAGTGCTAGCTAGCTGTAGCTTATGATTTCAGTACTAGATTAATTCTCTGATCCTTTGATGGGATGGACATGTCAGTTCATGCTGCAAGAGCTCTGATAGGTTGGAGTACGTCCTCTGGATGTTGTCAAAATTACTGTGTAAGATAATGGAAGGGGGTGATAACCATGAGCCTCCTAGGTTCAGTATTGAAATCAAATCAAATTTTATTGGTCACAAACACATGGTTAGCAGATGTTATTGCGAGTGTAGCGAAATGCTTGTACTTCTAGTTCCGACAGTGCAGAAATATCTAACAATTCCACAACAGATACCTAATACACACAAATCTAAGTAAAAGAATGGAATAAGAATATATAAATATGTGGATGATTAATGACAGAGCTGCACAGGGTAAGATGCAATAGATAGTATAGAATACAGTATATACATATGAGATGAGTAATACAACATTATTAAAGTGGTATTTATTAAAGTGGCCAATGATTTCAAGTCTGTGTGTAGGCAGCAGCCTCGTTGCTAGTGATGGCTGTTTAACAGTCGGATGGCCTTGAGATAGAAGCTGTTTTTCAGTCTCTCGGTCCTAGCTTTGATGCACCTGTACTGACCTCGCCTTCTGGATGGTAGCGGGGTGAACAGGCAGTTGCTCGGGTGGTTGTTGTCCTTGATGATCACCCTCTGGAGATCCCTGTGGTTGTAGGTGGTGCAGTTGCCGTACCAGGCG
>QNTS01000283.1:4388-33956 GCA_003317085.1 Hucho hucho
GAGAGAGAGAGAGAGAGAGAGAGAGAGAGAGAGAGAGAGAGAGAGAGAGAGAGAGAGAGAGAGAGAGAGAGAGAGAGAGAGAGAGAGAGAGAGAGAGAGGGGCGCAGTGAGAGAGAGGCTGTTGCCTCTACAGGTTTGAGGCCACAGACAACGCTGTTTCCTCCCCCTCACTGTCTCTCCCGTTCCTCTTTCCTTTCCACTATCCCCTGGCCTTGCATCATCCTTCTCTCCCCTCCTCTCTCTCGTAGACATTAGCTAGGTTTCCATGAACTTTTCCAGCTATTTTTGGGGGGGACATTTAGAAAGAAAACATAGAAAACAGATGTGACAATTGCCTGCTACAATGTGTTTCCATTGAACAATCTTGTGTCGATAAAACAGCTGGATGTAATGAAGTCACAAATAAAAAAAAAAAGAACATTGTTTCGCAAAAACCTACAGTGTTGAATAAAAATGAACTTGAAGTGTTTCCATTGACCATTTAGGCAAAATGCGCATCAATAATACATACATGCATATATATCTATATACAGTTGACGTCGGAAGTTTACATACACTTAGGTTGGAGTCATTAAAACTTGTTTTTCAACCACCAGTTTGTTAACAAACTATAGTTTTGGCAAGTCGGTTAGGACATCTACTTTGTGCATGACACAAGTCATTTTTCCAACAATTGTTTACAGACACTTATAATTCACTGTATCACAATTCCAGTGGGTCAGAAGTTTACATACATTAAGTTGACTGTGCCTTTAAACAGCTTGGAAAATTCCAGAAAATAATATCATGGCTTTAGAAGCTTCTGATAGGCCAATTGACATCATGTGAGTCAATTGGAGGTATACCTGTGGATGTATTTCAAGGCCTACCTTCAAACTCTTTGCTTGACATCAAGGGAAAATCAAAAGAAATCAGCCAAGACCTCAGAAAAAAGTCTGGTTTGTCCTTGGGAGCAATTCATCTGTACAAACAATAGTACGCAAGTATAAACACCATGGGACTACGCAGCCGTCATAACGCTCAGGAAGGAGACGTGTGCTGTCTCCTAGAGATGAACGTACTTTGGTGCGAAAAGTGCAAATCAATCCCAGAATGACAGCAAAGGACCTTATGAAGATGCTGGAGGAAACAGGTACAAAAGTATCTATATCCACAGTAAAACGAGTCCTACATTGACATAACCTGAAAGGCCACTCAGCAACGAAGAAGCCACTGCTCCAAAACCGCCATATAAAAGCCAGACTACGGTTTGCAACTGCACATGGGTACAAAGATCGTACTTTTTGGAGAAATGTCCTCTGGTCTGATGAGAAAAATTAGAACTGTTTGGCCATAATGACCTTTGTTATGTTTGGAGGAAAAAGGGAGAAGCTTGCAAGCCGAAGGACACCATCCCAACAGTGAAGCACGGGGGTGGCAGCATCATGTTGTGGGGGTGCTTTGCTGCAGGAGGGACTGGTGCACTTCACAAAATAGATGGCATCATAAGGAATGAAAATTATGTGGATATATTGAAGCAACATCTCAAGACATCAGTCAAGAAGTTAAAGCTTGGTTGCAAATGGGTCTTCCAAATGGACAATGACCCCAAGCATACTTCCAAAGTTGTGGCAAAATGGCTTAAGGATAATTAAGTCAAGGTATTGGAGTGGCCATCACAAAGCCCTGACCTCAATCCCATAGAACATATTCAAGAAAATTAAAAAACTGGATGGAATATGGGGAAAAATGTACAAAATTATTTTTCAATCTTCAACATAGAAATGCTACCACAATTTTTTATTGAAACTTGTTACAAATGATGGAGTCACTCATGATTCACCAAACTATATTTTGAAAGAGGAAGTAAAGTACTTTAAGAATGTGTTTTCGTTTCAGTCTCCTCCATCTCCACTAACCGAAGCTAATTGTATGGATTTTTTTCATAATAATAATGTCAAATTAACATCTGTACAGAAAGACTCATGTGAAGGCCAAATTACAGAGGAGGAACTTCTTGATGCAGTTAAAGCCTTTAAGTCCGGGAAAGCTCCAGGGTTCGATGGCATACCAGTGGAAGTATACCAAACTTTTTTTGAAACAGTACTGAAATTACTGAAACAGGATCCACGTGGTATATATAGTTGAAGTCGGAAGTTTACATACACTTAGGTTGGAGTCATTAAAACTCGTTTTTCAACCACTCCACAAATTTCTTGTTAACAAACTATAGTTTTGGCAAGTCGGTTGGGACATCTAACATAACCTGAAAGGCCGATCAGCAAGGAAGAAGCCACTGCTCCAAAACCGCCATAAAAAAGCTAGACTACGATTTGCAACTGCACATGGGGACAAAGATCATACTTTTTGGAGAAATGTCCTCTGGTCTGATGAATAACTTCCTCCATTTCTTTTTGTTTACTCTGAGCCTCTATGGTACAGTTTTTGTTGCTATCAATCTGTACTGTTAGTCCTTCAATTTCCTTTGTTAATATGGACTCGTTTGACCTAAAATGCTTTTGTTTTATAGATGAGTACTGAATTGCATGGCCTCTAACGGCACATTTAAAAGTGTCCCATAAAATAAGGAGATCTGCTGTACCTATGTCATGTTGTAAAAAGTCTGTTATAAATTCTTCTGTCCTAGTTAAAAAAAAGTTATCATCCAGTAGGCTTTGATTCAATTTCCAATATTCTCGCTCACGTGGAAATTCTATAAGAGTAATATACAGTGGGGAGAACAAGTATTTGATACACTGCCGATTTTGCAGGTTTTCCTACTTACAAAGCATGTAGAGGTCTGTAATTTTTATCATAGGTACACTTCAACTGTGAGAGACGGAATCAAAAAAATCCAGAAAATCACATTGTATGATTTTTAAATAATTAATTTGCATTTTATTGCATGACATAAGTATTTGATCACCTACCAACCAGTAAGAATTCCGGCTCTCACAGACCTGTTAGTTTTTCTTTAAGAAGCCCTCCTGTTCTCCACTCATTACTTGTATTAACTGCACCAGTTTGAACTCGTTACCTGTATAAAAGACACCTGTCCACACACTCAATCAAACAGACTCCAACCTCTCCACAATGGCCAAGACCAGAGAGCTGTGTAAGGACATCAGGGATAAAATTGTAGACCTGCACAAGGCTGGGATGGGCTACAGGACAATAGGCAAGCAGCTTGGTGAAAAGGCAATTATTAGAAAATGGAAGAAGTTCAAGATGACGGTCAATCTCCCTCGGTCTGGGGCACCATGCAAGATCTCACCTCGTGGGGCATCAATGATAATGAGGAAGGTGAGGGATCAGCCCAGAACTACACGGCAGGACCTGGTTAATGACCTGAAGAGAGCTGGGACCACAGTCTCAAAGAAAACCATTAGTAACACACTACGCCGTCATGGATTAAAATCCTGCAGCGCATGCAAGGTCCCCCTGCTCAAGCCAGCGCATGTCCAGGCCCGTCTGAAGTTTGCCAATGACCATCTGGATGATCCAGAGGATGAATGGGAGAAGGTCATGTGGTCTGATGAGACAAAAATAGAGCTTTTTGGTCTAAACTCCACTCGCCGTGTTTGGAGGAAGAAGAAGGATGAGTACAACCCCAAGAACACCATCCCAACCGTGAAGCATGGAGGTGGAAACATCATTCTTTGGGGATGCTTTTCTGCAAAGGGGACAGGACGACTGCACCGTATTAAGGGGAGGATGGATGGGGCCATGTATTGCGAGATCTTGGCCAACAGTAAGAGCATTGAAGATGGGTCGTGGCTGGGTCTTCCAGCATGACACGGACCCGAAACACACAGCCAGGGCAACTAAGGAGTGGCTCCGTAAGAAGCATCTCAAGGTCCTGGAGTGGCCTAGCCAGTCTCCAGACCTGAACCCAATAGAAAATCTTTGGAGGGAGCTGAAAGTCTGTATTGCCCAGCGACAGCCCCGAAACCTGAAGGATCTGGAGAAGGTCTGTATGGAGGAGTGGGCCAAAATCCCTGCTGCAGTGTGTGCAAACCTGGTCAAGAACTACAGGAAACGTATGATCTCTGTAATTGCAAACAAAGGTTTCTGTACCAAATATTAAGTTCTGCTTTTCTGATGTATCAAATACTTATGTCATGCAATAAAATGCAAATTAATTACTTAAAAATCATACAATGTGATTTTCTGGATTTTTGTTTTAGATTCCGTCACTCACAGTTGAAGAGTACCTATGATAAAAATTACAGACTTCTACATGCTTTGTAAGTGGGAAAACCTGCAAAATCGGCAGTGTATCAAATACTTGTTCTCCCCACTGTATATGCCAATTATGTGATGGTCCGACAGCATTCTGTCCCCTATCAACACTTTTTAAACTTTTGGTGCCAGCGAGAATGACGTAAGAAAGTAATCAAGACGACTTGCACTCATGTAGATCTGAAATAATTGGATGGTGAAACTTGCATCCAGCCAGCCAGAAAAGCAAGGCGAAGCAATAGCCATAATTTATTAGAAAAAATTAAGTTTCCATCATCATTCGCAATAAAGAAAGTTAGACAAAAGGAAAATCCATCCCTGTCGAACGGATAAAAATGTTGTCTGTCTCCTATATCTGCTGTTTCCATTACACGTCACAAAGATTTTTGTTTCAACATTACTTTTGTCGAATAAACCTGGGGCAATGGAAACCTGCCTAGTGTTTCTCCTCCTGCCGTTCCAGTGCTGTGCGGCCCAGATGCCATTTTCAGAGGAATTGATTTCCCCTTCGGTTGGCTTTATTATCTGCTGTGTGCAGCAGCAAACCCCCTCCTTCTCCTTCCCTCCGTCGTTTTTTTCCATGCCAGGCATCCTGCCATCAAGGAGAGGTCACCCAGCTTGTGACTGCAGCACAGGGGAGGGTACAGTGAGCCATGGCTGCAGAGCTCCAGGGCTGCAGGCTGGAGAGGGGGAGGGACAGGCTGAGCCCAACTGCAGACTCATAGAGTGTGAAATAAGGAGATAGGCTCTCTATCTCATTCCCTTCTTTCATGCAGCCCCCTAGAATCAACAGTTACTGCCGTTTTATGAAACGGACATGGCCCCTGTTGTAAATTCTCATGTCCCTGTTTCACCGGCTTCATTGTCTTTAGTAGCTGTGGTTCTGGGGATACACTGGTTTTAGTGTAAGGGAAAGGTGTGTGTGTGTGTGCCCTATTGTCCCAAATGCCATCCTATTCCCTATATAGTGCGGCACTTTTGACCAGGGCCTATAGGGCATTGGTCAAAATTAGTGCACTATGTAGAGTGTAGTGTGCCATTTGTGATTAACCTGTGTGCAGATAATTAATTGAGCATGTGGTGCTGCCAAGCGATTAGTTAGTAAGGAGGGGTCTTTACTGCCAGCTTAGGCTTCGTCCCAAATGGCACCCTATTCCTTATGTAGTGCACTACTTTTGACCAGGTCCCTATGTAGTGCATTATGTAGAGTGCCATTTGGGACACAAAATCTGAAACAGTGCAGCACTGAATAATAGTTAACCTGGACTGCATATAGCAACATAAATGCATTAACTTTTAAGTAGCTAATTTCTCTAATACGCTGTCCACCGTTTCTTTCTCTTCTCTTTCTCCTCTCAGAGTACAGAGTTGTATTCTGTGTCCCAAATTGCACCCTATTTTCTATAGTGCACTACTATCAACCAGGGCCTGTCATGCCAAATAATGTCCCTCGGCCAAATAGTGTCCCCCTCTACGTCACAATGGGATTTGATAAACTGTTAGCGTCCGTTACTATATCAACGGTGTGATGACCTAATGATTCGAATTTTGGAGATCATTACAGCCTAAATTACATTATTTTCATAATCGCTATGCAAACAAGGCTGATTTACACAACAATTTCGCTGTTTAAACAAGTTTTGGGTACCTTGTTAATATTACAACATGAAATCCATGTCGTAAACGTTGCTTTGTTTCACGAAGTCAGCTAATTTCCATTCCATTCATATGCAAATCCATTGCAGTGTTAAAAATGGGAGATATGTACTTTTCAACACTTTTGGAAGATATGGCCTACCTCAAGCTGGTCCCCCTCCGACTCAGAGTACAGAGAATCAGACTGATCCGAACTCACTGGTTCTGGTGGACGCCATACCTCCTGGGGGGCTCGGACAGTTAATGGTCCTAAAGTCATATGGAGAGAGAAATTGAAGTGATACATTTTTATAAGCTTAGCATAACTACCATTTTCTTGCTTTCTCAAATGTCAACCAAAGCTTAACATACTTTGTCTATTGGGCTTCACTGAAGTGTAGGGCGTCAGTGCTTCTAGTGGTCGACTGTCCAACTGCTCCAACTGTAGGATTGTTGGCTTCAACCAAGGTAACCCTAGGAAGACAAAGAAATTGTTTATATTTGCTTTAACAGATGGTGACCCCAGCTAGGAGCGAAAGAGCAGCAAGGTGTCCCAGGTCTCGCCTTCCTTTCGTCCTTCTTCCAAACCAAGTAATTCGCCCGGATATCGTAGCACTTGGTCCCCTTCTTGATTCTGCTCCAGTAGCTCTCCTTCTGTTTCTTCTGCGCCTTGTCCATGTTCAGTCTCACCTTGATTGATGACAGGAATGCATGCAATTATAGTTCATATTACAAATACATTTCTTACTTTTCTCTTGGAGGGCCAGAAAATAAATTAACAGCTGACAATCATTTTTACCTGGTCAAAAAACTCCACATCTTAGTCCGTACCTGAAGGTAGTACTCAAAAGCGTTCTGATCTGGTTAGACAACTTCCAGCACATCAGGTGAGGTTTCAGTGATCTGAAAGTATGTTATACCTTCTTGTTCCAGTGTTCATGACCTCGGTCACTTAAGGTGACCTCCTTATTAAAAATCACCCTCGTGTATGGCTGGCCATCCTTCCCCCGTAGTTAGATATGATTGCCTAACAAGTTGGAAGAGAAGAGTTGTTGAAATACTCAAGTCCAAGTCACCTAGTTAAGGGCGTTTGGAATATCCGTAATTGCTTACACCTATCCATTTGATTGATCAGGTTTAACTTATAGCTAGACTCCTCAATATGACAGACATATCCCAACTAGCACAGTGAATCTGGGTCGATTCCGGCTGAGAGTCGGGCACTCGGCTGAGAGTCAGACTCGGCCGAGAGTCAGACTCAGCCGATGTCATGTGGCCCGAGTCTGGGCCACCTTCGGCAGTATTACTTATGGCTAGGATGCGGGGATTGGGTTCGGGCCGATTCCGGTGTTATTTACCTGGCCCAAATGTATTACTTGGGGCTTGGGCCGATTCTGGTGATAGTTATCTGGCCCAAATGCTTTATATAATTAACATTTCATTATTTTTTTCTCTCCATATTTTCTCATTGTTCCTGTGATCAAAAAATACAATTAACATTTAAATGAAATACTTTAAGAGTCCTGTGTAGTATTTTACTATTTTGATACTTTGTGCAAGCCAAATGATAAGCATTAAAAACTTTGTGGATGGAGCCTCCCGAGTGGCGCAGTGGTCTAAGACACTGCATCACAGTGCGAACTGCGTTGCTACAGATGCTGGTTCGAGACCTGTGCCGGCTGTGCCTGGGAGACCCATGAGGCAATGCACAATTGGCCCTGCATTGTTAGGGGAGGGTTTGGCCGGCCGGGATGTCCTTGTCCCATTGCGCTGTAGCGGCTCCTGTGGCGGGCCAGGTGCATGCACGGTCACCAGGTGTATGGTGTTTCCGCTGACACAAAATGTTTTTTTGTGGATGGGTATCATTTGTATGTATAAAATGTATGATAGTAATATTTAAAATTACTAAATAGGGTAGTTTTGTATACATTTATTTTTAAATTTGCATCGGGCCGCTTCTGGGGAGATTCTGGTAAGATGCAGGGAAAGTCGGCTGAATTCCGGTAGACGGAAGCGGCCCGATGTACTTGGGCCGATTCTGGGCAGTCATTCATTTTGTTTCCGGGCCGATTCAATCAGTTCATGTCCCCCGGGAAGAGGGTCGCTTCTGGGCCGATTCCTCATTGCTAGCTGGGATAACTATATGTATAGCTAGCAACTAGCTAATGATTGATGGAAAAGAGGTTTTGGAAAATGGTTGTACATAGGTAAATCCGTCCAGTTATCTAGTTGAAGTTAACTGCTTAACGTTACCCTGAATTGTGAATTTCTCTGAATGTTGCGTCTCTTGTCGAGATCAGTGGTGTCTGCATAGTACTTCGCCTGGTTGGAAAGATAAAAGAACCTCTCCTCAAGGGATTTTTATTTATTTACTTTTATTTATTTCACCTTTATTTAACCAGGTAGGCAAGTTGAGAACAAGTTCTCATTTACAACTGCGACCTGGCCAAGATAAAGCAAAGCAGTTCAACACATACCATTGAAGTGCAAGCTACATACAAACAGAAAGCTGCAATAACAGTTACAGTAGCTTGCTTGCTAGCTAGCTAATGTTAGTTTTATTTAGCTGCCTGGCTAGCTAGCTGGCTAGCTGACTAGGCAGGCTGAGGTATATAAGTACAGTAGCTAGCAACATCAATCTAAAAACAGCTTAAATTATTTATTCCTATTTAACAATATGCACTTATATAAAGACAAATACATGGTAAAGAAAGTGTTCTCTTTCCTGTCTTTTCGGTCCTTTGAAGCAGCAGGTAGTCAGCAGGTCGTCACCGTCAAAAAACATTGTCCTTGGAGAGCAATTCTGAGGTAATAATTTTGCGCGGACTGAGTGAGCATTTATGCGGTGAAACAGAACCAAGCAACCAGCATAGCAACGGACGCTTTGGTTCGTAATCCGGTTAGAATGTTGCAAGTTCTAGCAACAGAAGCTAGAACTCATTGAATTCCATTGTGACGTAGAGGTGGACACTATTTGGCATGACAGGCCCATATGGCTCTGATCAAAAGTAGTGCACTATTTAGAGATTAGGGCGCCATTTGGGACGCAGTCACAGCGAGGGTTAGACATGACAAAACTGTAACCCCATCTTATTTCTCGTATAGACAGAGGGGAGACCCAGTCAGATTTGACCCTCCCTTCTCACTCTGTGACGGATGACTGGAAGTGTTTTCCTCTGCATTGTATAGACAGAGGGGACACCCAGTCAGATTCAGCCCTCCCTTCTCCCTCTGTGACGGATGACTGGAAGTGTTTTCCTCCGCATTGTTCTCTCCATCTCTCCACTGGTGTCAGCAGGGGTCCACTGAGGGACTGACTGTGTGGCTGGATGGTTATTGATGGCCACAACTCAGCCTCTGAGGTCTAAACAAGAACAGCTAGCAGCCATTGGGGACAGAGATCAAAGTATATGTTGTTACGTTACAGCCTTATTCTAAAATTTATGAAAAAAAGTACAATTTAATCCATCTACACACAATAACCCATAATGACAAAGCAAAAACAGGTTTTTAGAAAAAAATGAAATCACATTTACATAAGAATTCAGACCCTTTCCTCAGCACTTTGTTGATGCACCTTTGGCAGTGATTACAGCCTTGATTCTTCTTGGGTATGACGCTACAAGCTTGGCACACCTGTATTTGGGGAGTTTCTCCCATTCTTCTCTGAAGATCCTCTCAAGCTCTGTCAGGTTGGATGGGGAGTGTCGATGCACAGCTATTTTCAGGTCTCTCCAGAGATGGTTGATCGGGTTCAAGTCCGGGCTCTGGCTGGGCCACTCAAGGACATTCAGAGACTTGTCCCGAAGCCACTCGTGTGTTGTCTTGGCTGTGTGCTTAAGGTCGTTGTCCTGTTGGAAGGTGAACCTTTGCCCCAGTCTGAGAACCTGCTACAGAGCACTCAGGACTTCATCAAGGATCTCTCTGTACTTTGCGCCATTCATCTTTCCCTCGATCATGACTAGTCTACCAGTCCCTGCCGCTGAAAAACGTCCCCACAGCATGATGCTGCCACCACCATGCTTCATCGCAGGGAAGGTGCCAGGTTTCCTCCAGATGGGATGCTTGGAATTCAGGCCAAAGAGTTCAATCTGAAAGGTTCTCCCATCTCCACAGAGGAACTCTAGAGCTTTGTCAGTGACCATCGAGTTCTTGGTCATCTTCCTGACCAAAGCCCTTCTCCCCCGATTGCTCAGTTTGGACGGGCGGTCAGCTCTAGCAAGAGTCTTGCTGGTTCCAAACTTCTTCCATTTTAAGAATGATGGAGGCCACTGTTAATGCTGCAGATTTCTTTTTGTACCCTTCCCTAGATCTGTGCCTCGACACAATCCTGCCATGGAGCTCTATGAACAATTCGTTCGACCTCATTGCTTGGTTTTGCTCTGTCAACTGTGGGACCTTATATAGACAGGTGTGTGCTGTTCCAAATCATGTCCAATCAATTGAATTTACCACAGGTGGACTCCAATCAGGTTGTAGAAACATCTCAAGGGTGATCAATGGAAACAGGATGCACCTGAGCTCAACTTCAAGTCTCATAGCAAAGGGTCTGAATACTTATGTAAATAAGATATTTCTGTTTTCTATTTTTAATACATTTCAAACATTTCTAACAACCAATTTTTGGTTTGTTGTTATGGTGTATTGTGTGCAGATGATTATTAAAAAAAAATATATATATTCCATTTTAGAATAAGGCTGTAACATAACAAAATGTGGAAAAGGTCAAGGGTCTGATTTACTTTCTTAAGGCACTGTAAATATATAAGTATTTTATTCGTACCCCCGTTGAGGTGGTGTATGTGTGCTGCATGCGACAGTGTTACCCAATAGACCATCTTCAGACATGCAGAGTGCATGGTTTACTGCATTCAAATAATATGGGAGCCACATTTTGTTACCCAAATGTGGATGATCATGTTACGTTGATGTGTTGTTTTGTAACAGTAGTGTATATGTCTGTAACTGCAATGCAACTACATTTGTAAAGTGGAATAGAAAATTGAATCTGCAACGGGACAAGATCTTGTCCTGCTTACAATGCCAGATGTAACGGTGCAGGGTGAAGTTGCCCCTAGACACTGATATTGGGTCAGTTTTGCATTTCCCCCACTAATGGTTAAGGTTAGGATTGGGGGAGGGGAAGCTGATTCTAGATCTTTACCTAAGGGTAACTTCACCCATGGGCAGATGTAATGGACCACTGGTCCAGTAAAACTCCAATAAAACCGTTAACTTGGTTCAATATAATTTAAAAGCTTACAAGAAAGGCATGTCACTGTACTTGTTGTGCATGTGACAATAAAACTTGAAACTGTAAACCATCCAAAACACACATTGCAGGCAGGAGGTTGCCTCACACAATAATCTTTACATTTTACAGGTGCTGTTTGAAATCCTAATTGATTTTGTTGGAGACCATGATTATTTTATGCAACAGTTTATCACTGCTGAGGTTTTGGGACATTTGAAAGCGCATAGAGATATACCACAAGGAACTCACTTGTCTGTCTGCGTTCCAAAGGGCCCGATCAAAAGTCTAAATAGGAAATAGGGTGCCATTTGGGATGCATCCCATGTAACTCCAACAAGTATAATATCCAAGGGTAATAAATCAACATCCACTCCGTGTTCTGGCCCTGTGGCCTCTATCAAACAGTTATTTTATTATACTTACTACCTACAGACTATTGAAGTCATTGAACAAGGTACTGATGGTGCAGAACAGCAATTGGACTTGTGGAACACTTTATAAGGCAACAATGAACTGTGAAATAGAGTACTGAAGGTTTGACTTCCACACAATCTTCTCTTGCCAAGAAACACAGCGTGTCCTGATTCTCTGTGGTGGAAGGCATGTGGCGGTTTGCCATTCGCTGCAGCAGAGAGAGATAGAAAGAGACAGGAAAAGAGAAAGATAGAGGGAGCAATTTCCTACTCAAGTCTGCTTTCAAATTAATTCGACCTGATGGCTTACAAAGAAGAATGTGAATTCTCGGCGAGCTTGATATAACTTACTGCTGAAAGGGCTCATCTAGGTCCAGATATGCTTTCTAATTGTCTGCAGACTCCAGATGGTGGAGCTCAGGCCAGCACTGAAAGGTTTTGGGAAGGTTGCCATAAGGTTTTGGGAGGTTTGCCATGGGCAAAAGCTTTCACAAGCAATCAGAATGATACTCTCCGAGCATGACCCGTTAGTTGCTTTTATCTTTCCCCTCAGGCTTTCTGCGCCCATTTGGTGGTACATTTGAGTAAAAGTATGTGGGTGTTTCTCATAAAACCCTTTTTAAACATGTCTGCAGCAAATTGAGTTACAAAACCATGATGCATCTGCAAAAATCAACTATCTTTCTGAAGACTAAGATGTCTAGAATTTTCACAATTTTCACCCCAAATTCTCATTACCGAAATGCATCCGGATTAAATTCTTGGGTCATTATATTGTATAAAAACATAACTTTTTTTGAAGAAAACAAAATATGTTGCTTTAGTTTTTCCATAAATCATAAAAATGGTATACTAGTTGACGTTTACATTAAACTATAATATTTGTTACGTAATATTTATGTCTGTGGACATGTCTCTTTACGTAACACTTTTTCAAGTTTCTGTAAAAACTTCAATCAGTTATCAAATAAACTAGAGGAGTAGTCCTGAGATGAGCACAAGTTAACTTATTCGCTTATATGCCTTCAGAATGAGGTTCTTATTCTCAAATAACCCCTTTACACCACTTGGCCTTCTCAAAACCAGAAAGGCAAGAAATCTCAAATTGGGAAGAAGTCTGAGAACCATTACCTTACCAACATGGAGGCATGAATGAATATAGTTTTAGTGATGTGGTAAATTGTTTGCTGACTCATAATAATCTGTTTCCTATTATTTGCAGATTGAGCATTTAGGTCCGTTTCGGTAATAAGAACCTTAACTTTGGTAATGATAATAAGCTAATTCTAATGTATAGTAAATGGGTGTGCTGTGCTGGTAACTTTATATGTTTACTAGGACCACTCTTTAAACCTATTGTATGGATCTTTAAAAACAACAGTTATTTGATTAAGAACATGGCGCCGACAGACATGGCAGCTCTGCTTCTAGCTCCTAAGCAACTTAGTTTTTTTGTGTGTTATTTCTTATATTATTAGCCCAGAATTATTTTGTTGTGTTATTACATACAACCAGTAATAACTTTTGGATATCAGAGCGGCGGTATTCCTGGTACGACCAGGAATACGAATTTTCTAATTTGGATCCTTTGTTCGTACCCTCCAGGGCAATTGAACTTATTCCATAAATTGCTCCAAGACGCATCCGGCGGACAGTGGACTTCTAGTCCAACTCAGGAGGCATGCACACAATGCACCTCTTCCGAGTATATTACTCGCTAATGTTCAGTCTCTGGACAATAAAGTAGACAAGCTCAGGGCAAGGATCTCTTTCCAGAGATACATCAGGGACTGTAACATACTCTGTTCCACAGATACATCTCTCTCTCCAGATATACTGCCCCATCCATACAGCCAGCTGGGTTCTCAGTACACCGTGCAGAAAAAATTGTATATGGCATATTAAATTACGCTATTGTTATTATATAGAAATATAATGGAATATTGTACATCGTATTAGCATCAACATACATTATTGTTTCATTCAATTTCCCATAATAATTTAGTATTTCATTTTTGTTACATGTAATCTTTTAGTTCAACCTTAACTACTACGGAGTGGTGGGGCGCTACCCGGTGAAATGCCCGACACTACCCGGTGAAATGCAAGGCGCCAAATTCAAAATCAAAAAGTTGAATTATTAAACATTCATCAATATACAAGTGTTGCATAGTCATCAAAAGCTCTGCTTCTTGGCAATATCACAGAGTTGTCAGATTTCAAAAAGGCTTCACGGCAAAAGCACAACATTTGATTGTTTGAGGGTAGCACCTCCAATATTTCTGCATTAGCATAAATTCATAAACCATCGCGGTTCACACAAAACACATTTCACAGCGAAAACAAATCCCTTACCTTTTGAAGAACTTCTGCTGAGGGCTTCCCAAGTGTCCAATGAAGACATCCAACAGTTATTTTGTTAGAAAAAGTCATTTATTATATCCATAAATCTCCCCTTGTGGGTGGTACCAGAGGGCACCCTGCTGGCCACTTTAAATGTGGAGAGCTTCTACACTAACATCCCACACACTGGAGGCTTACAGGCGCTACAACACTTCCTTCAGCAGAGAGTCTCTACCCTTGCTCCATCCAATGAATGCATCTTACAACTTACTGAACTGGTATTATCCCATAACTACTTTGTCTTTGAGTCAGACTTTTTCCTTCAAATTCAGGGTGGAGCCATGGGCTACCCTTTTCCCCCCAACTATGCAAACCCGTATGTGGGACAATTTGAAGAAGCATTTCTTTATAAAACAGACACACCCCTTACTTTCTAAAATACTTACATGGAAGAGATGCATAGATGATGTCTTTGTGCTCTGGGAAGGAAGTCGGCAGGAACTAAATGAATTCCAAACTCTATTAAACGAGAGCTCTGAATACCTAAAATTCACCATGCAGACTAATGATAGAAAAATAAACTACCTGGATGTATGGATTATCAAAGAGAATGATGCATTACACACAGACTTATACACAAAGCCCACAGATCGCAATACCTTGTTATGTGCGGATAGTATGCATCCCCTTGCCCTCAGGAATGGTCTACCATATAGCCAGTTATGCAGGGTTAAACAAATCTTAGCCACCAGTCAGATTTTGACAGCAATGCTAAAAAATAAGAGGCTACAAGGACAAAACTTTTGATGCTGCGATGATGAAAATATCTCAAAAACCAAGAAAGGAATTGCTAAAAACTCAACCAAAGAAGAAAAACAACGCAATCGTCTTTTGCACTAAGTACACCAAGGGTTCAGGGAAAATGAAAGCAATCCTGAAAAAGCATTGGCATATTCTGCAAAAATCACACACCTCTTCAAGGAACACCCACTGGTGGTCTATAAGTGTGGTCGCAATATTGGAGAGTTTGATGATATCTGACATGGCCCCTGATTCTACTCAGACTCTCTTGACACCTATCCCAAATGGGAACTACAAATGTGGCTCATGCACACAGTGCAATAGCACTATAAAAACGTCTTTCTTCAGACACCCACATACAGGTTGAAAGATCCCTGCTAGGGGTATCATCTCATGCAAGACAAAGGGAGTAATCTATCTCATCACCTGTTCATGTGGAAAAGCCTACGTAGGACAAACGATAAGACAATTAAAACAACGCATAGCTGAACACCGCAGCTCAATCAGGTGTAAGAAGATTGACTATCCAGTAGCAGCTCACTTTGTTGAAGCTAACCATCCTATCTCCTTCCTCAAGTACACAGGCATTGAGCATGTTGCTCTACCAAGGAGAGGAGGTAACATTGAGATCCTACTACTACAAAGGGAGGCTTACTGGATATCCTATCTAAAAACATTGACCGCTAGTGGTCTGAATATTGACTTTGATCTCAGGCCCTTCTTTATGAACAAGTCTTATAAATTGAAAAAATCTTTTTACAGCTTATTAGTGTTCCCCCTCTTTATATATTAAGGTTGAACCAAAAGATTACATGTAACAAATATGAAATGAAATATGAAATTATTATCTGAAATTGAATGAAACATTAATGTATGTTAATGCTAATACGGTAACAATAGCATAATTTAATATGCCATATACAATTTTTTTACAGTTTCACTAATTAATTTTAATTAACTTAATCATTATGACACACCCTTCACTACTGTCATTGGTTACACTAATTGCACTGTGTGTCTACATAACCAGGTTCAAGAATTCATGACATTACCCTGAGGAAGGCACAGTGATGCCGAAACTTTGTTAAATACCCATTAAATTGCTGGGAGATTATACATGGAGTGTGCGACTTTCTTTATTTTGATTGTTAAAATCCCCAGCTATAAACTAAGCAAATTTGAGGAAAACCCTACCGAAGTTCTATCAACACATTGACTGTAGTACTCGTGCTGGAAAAACACTCGACCACTGCTACTCCCCCTTCCTGGATGACTACAAGGCCCTCCCCCACCCTCCCTTTGGAAAATCAGATCAAGACTCCATTTTTCTCCTCCCTTCCTATAGGCAGAAACTCAAACAGGAAGTACCCGTACTAAGGTCTATTCAATGCTGGTCTGATCAATCGGAATCCATGCTTCAAGATTGTTTTGATCACAGGGACTGGGATATGTTCCGGGAAGACTCTGAAAATAACATTGACGTATACACGGACACGGTGACTGAGTTAATAAGGAAGTGTATAGGGGATGTTGTTCCCACTGTGACTATTAAAACCTACCCAAACCAGAAACCGGGGATAGATGGCAGCATTCAAACAAAACTGAAAGCGTGAACCATCGCATTTAACCATGGCCATTAACCACCCTCCAAGCTCGTCATTAAGCTCGAGACCCTGGGTCTCGACTCAGCCCTGTGCAACTGGGTCCTGGACTTCCTGACGGGCCGGTCCCAGGTGGTGAGGGTAGGAAACAACATCTCCACCCCGCTGATCCTCACAAGGGTGCGTTCTCAGCCCTCTCCTGTACTCCCTGTTTACCCATGACTGCGTGGCCAAGCACGCATCCAACTCAATCATCAAGTTTGCTGACGACACTACAGTGGTAGGCTTGATTACCAACAACGACGAGACGGCCTACAGAGAGGAGGTGAGGGCCCTCGGAGTGTGGTGTCAGGAAAATAACCTCTCACTCAATGTCAGCAAAACAAANACAAACTTTTACAGATGCACAATCGAGAGCATCCTGTCGGGCTGTATCACCGCCTGGTACGGCAACTGCTCCGCCCACAACCGTAAGGCTCTCCAGAGGGTAGTGAGGACTGCACAGCGCATCACCGGGGGTAAACTACCTGCTCTTCAGGACACCTACACCACCCGATGTCACAGGAAGGCCAAAAAGATCATCAAGGACAACAACCACCCGAGCCACTGCCTGTTCACCCCGCTATCATCCAGAAGGCGAGGTCAGTACAGGTGCATCAAAGCTGGGACCGAGAGACTGAAAAACAGCTTCTACCTCAAGGCCATCAGACTGTTAAACAGCCATCACTAACATTGAGTGGCTGCTGCCAACATACTGACTTAAATCTCTAGCCACTTTAAACATAGGAATTGGATGTAACAATGTATCACTAGCCACTTTAAACAATTTTGTATATAATGTTTACGTATCCGACATACTCATATCAAATGTATACACTGTACTCTAAACCATCTACTGTATCTTGCCTATGCCGTCCGGCCATCGACCCAAATCTCTAGCCACTTTAATAATTATAATTGGATGAAATAATGTATCACTAGCCACTTTAAACAATGCCATTTATATAATGTTTACATATCCTACATTACTCATCTCATATATATACATGTGTATATACTGTACTCCATACCATCTACTGCATCTTGCCTATGCCGGTCAGCCATCGCTCATCCATATATTTATATGTACATACTCGTATTCATTCCTTTACTCTTGTGTGTATAAGGTAGTTGTTGTGAAATTGTTAGATTACTTGTTAGATACTACTGCATGGTCGGAACTAGAAGCACAAGCATTTCGCTACACTCGCATTAACATCTGCTAACCATGTGTATGTGACAAATAACATTTGATTTGATTTGATTTGATTTGATTTGGCAAGGTGACTGGGAGTATGGTTGAATACAAACAGTGTAGTTATTCCCTCCGTAAGGCAATCAAACAGCCAAAACGCCAATACAGATACAAAGTGGAGTCACAATTCAACGGCTCAGACACGAGACGTATGTGGCAGGGTCTACAGACAATCACGTGTTACAAAGGGAAAACCAGCCACGTTGCGGACACCGACGACTTGCTCCCAGACAAGCAAAACACCTTCTTCGCCCGCTTTGAGGATAACACAGTGCCACTGTCGCAGCCCGCTCCCAAGGACTGTGGGCTCTTGTTCTTCGTGGTCGATGTGAGTAAGACATTTTAAGCGCGTTAACCCTAGCTAGCCTGCCGGCCCAGACGGCATCCCTAGCCGCGTCCTCAGAACATGCACAGACCAGCTGGCTGGTGTGTTGACGGATATATAGTTAATCTCTGCCTATCCCAGTCTGCTGTCCCCACATGCTTCAAGATGGCCAACATTGTTCATGTACCCAAGAAAGCAAAGGTAAATTAACTAAATGACTAACGCCCCATAGCATTCACTTCTGTCATCATGAAGTGCTTTGAGAGGCTAGTTAAGGATCATATCACCTCTACCTCACCTAACACCCTAAGACCCATTTCAATTTGCTTACCGCCCCAATAGATCCACAGATGAAGCAATCGCCATCGCACTGCACACTGCCCTATCCCATCTGGACAAGAGGAATACCTATGTAAGAATACTGTTAATTGACTATAGCTCAGCATTCAACACCATAGTACCCTCCAAGTTCATCATTAAGCTTGGGCACTAGGTCTGAACTCTGAGCCCTGTGGAACTGAGTTCTGGACTTCCTGATGGGCCGCCCCCAGGTGGTGAAGGTAGGAAACAACACCTCCACTTCGCTGATCTTCAAAACAGGGGGCCCACAAGGGTGCGTTCTCAGCCCCCTCCTGTCTTTCCTCCTCACCCGTGACTGCATGGCCACGCACGGCTCCAACTCAATCATCAAGTTTGCAGATGACACAACAGTAGTAGGCCTGATTACCAACAATGACAAGACAGCCTATAGGTAGGAGGTGAGGGCCCTGGCGAGTGGTGCCACGAAAATAACCTCTCCCTCAACATCAACAAAACGAAGGAGCTGATCGTGGACTTCGGGAAACAGCAGAGGGAAAACGCCCCTATCCACATCGACAGGACCGCCGTGGAGAAGGTGAAAAGCTTCAAGTTCATTGGCATACACATCACTGACAATCTGAAATGGTACAACCACACAGACAGTGTGGTGAAGAAGGCGCAACAGCGCCTCTTCAACCTCAGGAGGCTGAAGAAATTTGGCTTGACCCTTAAGACCCTCACAAACTTTTACAGATGCACCATTGAATGCATACTGTCGGTCTGTATCACCGCCTGGTACGGCAACTGCACCGCCCGCAACCGCAGGGCTCTCCAGAGGGTGGTGGGGGCTGCCCAACGCATCACCGGGGGCACACTGCTTGCCCTCCAGGATACCTACAGCACCCGATGTCACAGGAAGCCCAAAAAGATCATCAAGGTCATCAACTACCCAGTATCATCCAGAAGGCGAGGTCAGTACAGGTGCATCAAAGCTGGGATGAGAGACTGAAAACAGCTTTTATCTCAAGGCCATCAGACTATTAAAATAGCCATCACTAGCCGGCTACCACCCGGTTACTCAATCCTGCACCTTAGATAATGCTGCCCTATATACATAGACATGGAATCACTGGTCACTTTAATAATGGAAGACTAGTCACTTTACATAACGCTTTACTCATTTCGTATTTATATACTGTATTTTGCTCAACCTAATATTTATACATTTCTTAATTACATTCTTTTACTTTTAGATGTGTGTTGTTGTGAATTGTTTGTTACTACTGCGACCAATAAAATGTGATTTGATGTATGGTTTGTCAAGAAATATGGGGTGTATAAACCCCATTTAACTTTCTTGAAGCCACAATTGACTGTTTGTGTTTCAGCGAAGATCAACCCCACCAGTTAAAGGAGGATATCCTCAATTTTTACATATTTACTTGTTTTCACACTTACCTATAGTGTTGATTGATTTTCCAAGACAGTTTTTGTTCCATATCTCACATATTTAGATATTTTATAGGCATATTGTGTTATGCCGTTTGCCCATGGGATCCCATTCAACCCAGAAATACACCAATATTACCTTTAAAATTTGATAAATTAGGTTTACGTCCACTTTTGACTTTTGAAAATACATGTATGTAATTACAGTATTTATTTAAAGGGTTAATGCCCAAGAAGCCGGTGTTTGGAGGATATATTGGTGCAGGTGTTGTTAGGCCTGAGACCGTGTCAATATATCCTCCAAACACTGGCTTTGAGGGCATAATCACTTGGGGGTTACCAACATATTCAAATAATGTTTGACATATTTTCATAAAAAATATATATTTTGATGAATTTATTCATACTATTTCATGCTTCCACAAGATATAGTCCCGACACAAATCTAGGGTTTCTACCCAAGCCGGCTGGTCGTTCATTTGTCTGGTTGCCAGAGATGCGACCCAGTCATTCAGTCTTTTTGTTCTGTATCTATTGACACGACCTAGACGTTCGTTCTAAATGTTCCTTTGCCATACTGGCTGGCAACGTCCTTATCCCTTGCTTGCTAGCTAGCCAACTACGGCTAACTTAGTCCTGTCAAAACGTTTAGCTAGAATAACAGCAAAGTAGCTGCATTTGTTTAAGTTGTTTTCTAGTGACATTTATTTGAATGCATCCATAACAACAAGCTAATGAGGCATGATTTCGCCTGGCATATAAAATGTGCTCACTCGTCAGGACACTGTTGTTCAGAGGAGCTAGCCAACAACACAGCTAACACAATCACTTCAAACTGAAGCTGCAAAGACTGCAAACTAGCTCCACTTTGTTTCGTTTTACCTTTAAAAAATGATTTTGTTTATATCCATAAAAATGATACCAGCTGATTCATGATTTCGACTGGCTGAGAAATGCTGCCTGCCTATCTTTCTTGTCCCGACTCACAAAACGTTCATTATTACGGGACAGCTGGAGATCGAATTTGAATATTTAAACAATGTTGCAAATGCTGGAGAGACAGACAGCAAGGTTCATACAAATCTCCGCTGTTGAAAACTAAATGTTAGTCTAAAATAAATGTGAGATAATGTCTCTGCTTTTTATAGTGCGGATCAAGTTCATAAATTGCCTGGCTGGGCTGATGAGACAGTGTATTGTGCAGTCAGATGGAACAGAGTAAATAGGCATTTAACACCATAGATTTAGCCGGTGGTAACTTATGGAATAGACACCGACTGGAATGTGGTTTTAACCAATCAGCATTCAGGATTAGACCCACCTGTTGTATAAACTGAAATAAGGGTTATTTTAGTAAATTGCATTCAAATCTGTGATTTTAGTATTATGCAAGTCATTTGGGATTAACAAATGACACACTTTGATGATATGTTGCGTTACTGAATCTCTGCTAAAGACCAGTACAGTTTTTTAATCGCAAACTATGCACACTCATTACCGAAAAATGCAATGTCATCTCCGAAACCTGCTCATCCTTACCGTAATGCACCAATATTTCAGAAATATTAGGAAAAATAAAACTTATACTTTAGCAATTTTGGTTAATCTGATAGTGTGACTTTTGATCTTTGTCCAAATATGCCCACATAAATCAAATAAAAAAATAGTGATTATAACAAAGAAAAAAAAAGGCAAAATTACGAAATACATTTTAATCATTTGAATTTAAATATTCAAATTTTCAGTGTCATATTTAGCTCAGGCCTTTTCATTAGGGGAGCAATGTACAAAAACATAATGCATTTATTTTTTTATGAATTTTTTTGAACTTGCGGTAATAATTTTTGCATTGGTAGTTGTAGAAATTGTGGTAAAATGCATAATATCTGATTGGGCTCCCAAATGGTGCAGTGGTTTAAGGCACTGCATCTCAGTCCTTGAGGCGTCACTACAGATACCCTGGTTAGATTCCAAGCAGTATCTAAACTCGCCGCGATTGGAAGTCCCATAATTGGCCCAGCGTCGTCCGGGTTTGGCCGGTGTAGGCCATCATTGTAAATAAGAATTTGTTCTTAACTGACTTTCCTAGTTAAAAAGGTTAAAAAAAAAAAAAAAAAAAACATAATTATTATTATTATGAAATAGATAAGTACAGATCCTAATCTCAGTAATCCAAGAGGAAATTTCAGGAAGAATTACGCTTGAGAATTGTTTGTTCAGATGTCAGTTTTGGGAGAATGATCGATGTGTCTTTGTGCCAATGTGTATTTAAAAGTCTCAGCGTTTTTTTTGCTCTCCTCTGGTTCCTCTGTGTGTGCTGGTGGTGATGTGTTACAGTAAAAGCATTCCTCTGGGGAAATCGAGCCAGACGCTGAAATGTCTCCATTCACTGGACAATCAGAAAGGCAGACAAACTTTTTTATATCCTCCCTCCCCATCACTATCCAACAGCATCTATATCTATCTATCTCCTGACTGAATGAGATAGTGAGTCTACAACCTCAATAATACACTACAATTCACCTCCTCTTCCACAAACAATATCATCTCCCTTCTTCCATCCAACGCAGATACAGATGACTAATAGCCCCTCCATTGTGTGTCCTTGACCCAGATGGAGGGGAAAAAGTCATTGTGCCTTTTCTTGAGGCAGTTCCAGATGAGTGTTTTTTCCAGTGGGCAAAACTTGTCGAAATGACGTCATCACAACCAGTATACAACCAGGTAACAGTTTTCTGGTTGTAACAACGTAATTTTAAACCAGTTTGGTCAGGTTGCTGAGCAGCTTTAGATGTTGACTTGAGTTTAGCATGTCTCTCCAGTGTGTTTGCTTTCTGTGAAAACATCATGAAGATTAATCATAGATGCTGTTGAATAAAGGGATCGCAGCTTTACAAAGCCGTTGGCACGCGCCTCGCCTCACTAATCAACTTGTCTTGTATTTCCCTGCTCTGTGACCATTAATTATGTACATGCATGTACGTGAGCCTCTTAAAAACTGCACCGTGCCATGGATACGCTGCACTCACTTTTGACACCGGTTGATATTATGCGTGACGGAGAGCAGTTGAAATATTAATGACCTCCGGACGTGATGGAGAGTGGAATGTGGGCTGCCCATGTTTGAAAGGGATAGTGGGAGAGAGAGATTGTTGATTTACAGTACGAGAGCCATCTATTAGATACAGACTATGTGGTGCATTAGGAATCTGGCACAGCGTTTGCATGAGCATGTGTGTGTGCAATGTCCAAGCATGTGTGTATGTATGCTTTCCTGTGAGAAAGAAAGGGAGCGGGAAACAGAGAGAGAGAGAGAGAGAGAGAGGCAGGGAGCAGGGCGGGCAAGGTCGTTATTCATCCCATGGTAATTCTCTCCTCTCCTCTTCACCTCACATAGAAAAGGAGTGAAATCGATGTTATTAAGCTCCCTCCCTCGATTTGACCCTAGAGTCCCACTTCCTGGCAAAGAAAACCACCCTACCAAAGAATCCCGCCTCCATCTCTCTCCCTTCCTCCCCCTCTCTTTTCTTCCACCAGCGGGAGGGCATTTGCACTTGTGCATGTTTGCCATTCACTCACAATTCACTCCCCCTCTCTGAGCTGACAGAGGCCCTTTATTTCCTCGCCCTTTTTATTCCCTTTCATTTTTTACAAGGGCTATCCTGTGAACCGGGAGGCCAGTTGCCAATGAGGTCCTTTTATTTGGCTGAGATTGAGTGCAGCCAGGCGGGCGGGCCATGCGGCCCCATTAGGACTCCACCGCAGCACGGGAGATTGCCTGTCTGGGCCCTCTAATTGTCCACAGCGGCTGAGGGCTTGTGGGGAGGCTGTGGCCAGAAATAAAGGGGACAGACTGGACTGGATGGAATGGACTAGACTGGAATGGACTGGACTAGGCAAGCCCTGCTCGACTGGACTGGAACGGACTAGGCTAGATTAGATTGGACAGGGATTGGACAGGGGATAGGGATTGGCTACTACAATAATCAGTGGAGCAGAGTGGCTCTATTTGTCTGATCCCTAATTTCTCTGTTTTTACTCTCCTTTTCCTTCTTTCACTCACTCACTCCCTCTCGCCCCCCTTCCTCTTTCCCTCTCGTTTGGTCTCTTTTGCTTCTCCACTCTTGCTGCTCTTGTTTCAGGGTGGATGTTCAATGTGGATTTCATATTACAGGAGTGATTGCCTTGTCACACTGGCAATATCCCTGCAAATTGAGAAGAATGAGCCACTTATGGTCTTCCTGCTTGTCTGGAGCCCAGTGTGTCTACCTTATATATATATATATATATATATATATACACAGTACTTGGGTAGGTGTGTGCCAACTTTTGACTGGTACTGTGTGTGTGTGTGTGTGTGTGTGTGTGTGTGTATATATATATTCATTTATTTCATGGGATGACTTGGTTGGGTGTATGGGAATGAGTGTGTACATAGAGCATTGTGTCTCTCTCTGTGAGTGTTTGTTTGTCTGCGTGTATGTGTGTGCACTTTCATGTGCATGAAAATGTGTTTAGTGTACTCTCTCTAGTCCTACAGCTCTGTTAGAAACCTGAGAGCATGTGCTCCTCTTCAGAGTGCTCATGTTGCAGAGAGAGAGAGAGAGAGATAGAGAGAGAGAGAGAGAGAGAGAGAGAGAGAGAGCTGGTGGAGAATTTAATAAGCCTTGAGTGGGTCTATCTGGAAAACTTCACTTCCTCAAGCACTGCTTTACCAGGCTTAATGCCCTCTGAACAAGGAGCCAGGATGGTTGGTTGCAGTGTTTTCTGTAGACATACTAAGTATGCGTCCTAAATGGCACCCTATTCCCTTTGTAGTGCACTAGTATGGGTCCTGGTCAAAAGTAGTGCACTATAAATGGAATAGGGTGCCATTTAGGATATCTAAAGAAAACACTGCACTGCAACCAACCATCCTGGCTTTACACTGACCTCTGAGGAAGGATAACAAACTCAATTCAACCACAATGTTTATTTTGATTCACAGGGATTTCTACTCCTCTCTACTTCTGCCCTCAACAGGCAATGCAACCGAATAAAAGAGGATACAGTTTCTGTGGTGACTGGTTACCGCTGAGAGCAGTGCCAACTGTGCTAATGAGAGCAGCGAGTGAATGTGCTTTCTCGCCACATTCAGGGCTTGATCTATGGCCTTGTGTCAATGATGTCGCATAGTCGGTTGATTAACCGTGGGGGGAGGAAAAGGGAGGAGGGAGAGAGGGAGATTCAGCAGCTGAAATTGCCAAGTGGAGGGTGGAGGGCCCTGGGGACAGGTTAGAAAGAGATGGTCTAGCTACTCAAAGCAAAAGCTTTTGTCTTTGTGGGATGCTTTTTAAAATGAGCAGAGGGGTTGCCTCTGAGAGGCCATTTACTCATTTTTAAAGCCTGTGTTTTTGCAGCCTGTAAAAGCTAGTCCCTCGCCAGAGTGTTTGGCCCACTGATATTAGAAAGATGAGGCCCAGTAGTCTGCCCACCCACTCCACAGATAAATATCAGCCGCAACGGATTTCCCCTTATATGTATAAAGACCCCTCTCCCTCTTTCTCTCTCTCCCCCAGTCATTTCCCACTGGGCACAAACTGGTTGAATCAACGTTTTAAAAAACAGATAAAAATACACCTTATGGAACAGCGGGGACTATGGAGAAACACACACACACACACACACACACACCTAGGCAGCAGCTATTGGGGATCCCTAATAAATACAAATACAAACGTCAGATCCACGTCACATTTTTAGATGTAAACATTTTTGAATATTCTTACTGTTTAATCAACTTCTGTTTTTTTCTCCTATATTCACTACACCGTACAGTATATTGGGTGGTGAAATTAGTTTGAATTATATATTTGATTACACATTTTATTTGACCTTGTTTCAATGTCGAAAGTCAAATGGTGTTTCAATCATGTTCATTGTTTCAACATCATGCCATCAACCTAAGTAAAGAGATACAGTGCCTTCAGAAAGTATTCACACCCCTTGTCTTCTCCCACATTTTGCTGTGTTACAGTCTGAATTTAAAATTGATTACATTGAGATGTTTTGTTACTTGCCTACACACAACCCATAATGTCAAAGTAGAATTATGTTTTAGAAAATTCTTACAAATAAATAAAAAATGAAAAGCTGAAATATCTTGACTAAATAAGTATTCAACCCCTTTGATATGGCAAGCCTAAATAAGTTCACTCTGTGTGCAATAAGAGAGTTTAACATTATTTTTGAATGACTACCTCATCTCTGTACCCCACACATACAATTATCTGCAAGGTCCCTCAGTTGAGCTGTGAATTTCAAACACAGATTTAACCACAGGGAGACCAGGGAGGGCACCTATTGGTAGATGAAACAACAAAAAAAAACTGACATTGAACATCCCTTTGAGCATGGTGAAGTTATTAATTACACTTTGGATGGTGTATCAATTCACCCAGTCACTACAAAGATACAGGCGTCCTTCCTAACTCAGTTGACGGAAAGTAAAAGGAAACCACTCAGGGATTTCACAATGAGGCCAATGGTGACTTTAATGTCTTAATCGAAATTACGTATTGCCTCTTATCCGCTCATCGTTCCCTTATGCGATAGTTTGTACATCTCAGTTGTGAGATTGATAGCCAGGTGTAGCAGGTGTAGCAGTGTAGTAGGTGTAGCAGTGTTAAGGATTCACTGCATTGTGCTGAAAAGAAAGCTCTGCTGTTGGGACAGCTTTATGCAGGGCCTAAAAGTTTGTGGGTATGGTTTGTCACCCTTATAGTGCAATTAATGTATTGTTTAGTGTGGTGTAGTGCCTTTGCTGGCATGCATAAAAAAAATGAGTTTGCCCCACCAAGATTTACATGCTAAAATCGTCACTTGGAATATTTTCAATGCGTTACAACATTATTCTAAAATTGATTCAATCGTTTTTTTCCTCATCAATCTTCTTTGAAATTTTTGAAAATGTCAGAAATAAATATCACATTTACATAAGTATTCAGACCCTTTACTCAGTACTTTGTCTCAAATCTTCTTGGGTACGGCACTACAAGCTTGGCACACCTGTATTTGGGGAGTTTCTCCCATTCTTTGCAGATCCTCTCAAGCTCTGTCAGGTTTGATGGGGAGCATTGCTGCACAGCTATTTCCAGGTCTCTCCAGAGATGTTAAATTGGGTTTAAGTCTGGGCTCTGGCTGGGCCACGCAAGGACATTCAGAGACTTGTCCCGAAGCCACTCCTTCGTTGTCTTGGCTGTGTGCTTAAGGTCGTTGTCCTGTTGGAAGGTGAACCTTCGACCCAGTCTGAGGTCCTCCTAGTCTCCCAGTCCCTGCCGCTGGATAACGTCCCCTGTGCTGCCACCACCATGCTTCACCGTAGGGATGGTGCCAGGTTTCCTCCAGACGTGACGCTTGGCATTCAGGCCAAAGAGTTCAATCTTGGTTTCATCAGACGAGAGAATCTTGTTTCTCATGGTCAGAGTACTTTAGGTGCCTTTTGACAAACTCCAAGCGGGCTGTCATGTGCCTTTTACTGATGAGTGGCTTCCGTCTGGCCACTCTACCATAAAGGCCTCCTTCTAGAAGGTTCTCCCATCGCCGCAAAGAAACTTTGTAGCTCTGTCAAAGTGACCATCGGGTTCTTGGCCACCTCCCTGACCAAGGCCCTTCTCACCCGATTGCTCAGTTTGATTGGGCAGCCAGCTCTAGGAATATTTGTGGTGGTTCCAAACTTATTCCATTTAAGAATGATGGAGACCACTGTGTTCTTTGGGACCTTCAATGCTGGAGAAATATGTTTGTACCCTTCCCCAGATCTGTGCATCGACACAATCCTGCCTCGGAGCTCTACAGACAATTGCTCTGACATGCACTGTCAACTGTGGGACCTTATATAGACAGGTGTGTGCCATTCCAAATCATGTCCAATCAATTGAATTTACCACAGGTGGACTCCAATCAAGTTGTAGAAACATCTCAAGGATGATCAATGGAAACAGGATGCACCTGAGCTCAATTTCGAGTCTCACAGCAAAGGGTCTGAATACTTATGTAAATAGGTTATTGCTGTTTTTTTATTTGTAATCCATTAGCAAGAAATAGTAAAAATCTGTTTTCGCTTTGTCATTATGGAGTATTGTGTGTAGATTGAGGAAAACAATTAAAATCATTTTAGAAGAAGGCTGTAATGTAACAAAATGTGGAAAAAGTGAAGGGGTCTGAATATTTTCTGAATGCACTTTATTTCTCGAACAGAATAGGTAAACCTTTTTACTAAACTCATAAAAAAAATAAACTTTCTCTCACTGTCAACTGCGTTTATTTTCAGCAAACTTAACATGTGTAAATATTTGTATGAACATAACAACTGAGACATAAACTTAACAAGTTCCACAGACATGTGACTAACAGAAATAATGTGTCCCTGAACAAGGCGGNGGGGGGGGGGGGGGGGGGGGGGGGGTCAGTATCTTGTGTATACCAGCTGCATTAAGTACTGCAGTGCATCTCCTCCTCATGGACTGCACCAGATGTTCCAGTTATTTCTGTGAGGTGTTACCCCACTCTTCCACCAAGGCACCTACAAGTTCCCGGACATTTCTGGGGGGAATGGCCCTAGCCCTCACCCTCCGATCCAACAGGTCCCAGACGTGCTCAATGGGATTGAGATCCGGGCTCTTTGCTGGCCATGGCAGAACACTGACATGCCTGTCTTACAGGAAATCACACACAGAACGAGCAGTATGGCTGGTGGCATTGTCATGCTGGAGGGTCATGTCAGATGGTCTAGCTACTCAAAGCAGGAAGGGTACCACATGAGGGAGGAGGATGTCTTCCCTGTAACGCACGGCATTGAGATTGCCTGAATGACAACAAGCCGAGTCCGATGATGCTGTTACACACCGCCCCAGACCATGACGGACCCTCCACCTCCAAATTGATCCCGCTCCAGAGTACAGGCCTCGGTGTAACTCTCATTCCTTCGATGATGAACACGAATCCGACCATCACCCCTGGTGAGACAAAACCGCAACTCGTCAGTGAAGAGCACTTTTTGCCAGTCCTGTCTGGTCCAGCGACGGTGGGTTTGTGCCCATAGACGACATTGTTGCCGGTGATATCTGGTGAGGACCTGCCTTACAACAGGCCTACAAGCCCTCAGTCCAGCCTCTCTCAGCCTATTGCGGACAGTCTGAGCACTGATGGAGTTATTGTGCGTTCCTGGTATAACTTGTGATGTTCGGATGTACCGATCCTGTGCAGGTGTTGTTACACGTGGTCTGCAACTGCGAGGACGATCAGCTGTCCGTCCTGTCTCCCTGTAGCGCTGTCTTAGGCATCTCACAGTATGGAGTATTGCAATTTATTGCCCTGGCCACATCTGCAGTCCTCATGCCTCCTTGCAGCATGCCTAAGGCACGTTCACGCAGATGAGCAGGGACCCTGGGCATCTTTCTTTTGGTGTTTTTCCCGAGTCAGTATAAAGGCCTCTTTAGTGTCCTAAGTTTTCATAACTGTGACCTTAATCGTCTATAAGCTGTTAGTGTCTTAACGACCGTTCCATCTTTGAAAGACAGGGTCCTGAAAAAGGGACGTTCCTTTTTTTTGCTGAGTTTATAAGGGTTGGTAGATTGACATGCTGGGTCCATGACGGGCACAGGAATCCTGGAGCGTGGAGCAGGGACAGGACGTGCTGAGTCCACGACGGGCACAGGGATCCTGGAGCGTGGAGCAGAGACAGGACGTGCTGGGTCCACGACGGGCACAGGAATCCTGGAGCGTGGAACAGGGACAGGACGTGCTGGGTCCACGACGGGCACAGGGATCCTGGAGCGTGGAGCAGGGACAGGACGTGCTGGACTCTCTAAGCGTACAGGGGGCCTGGTGCGCGGAGCCGGAACAGGACGTGCTGGACTCTCTAAGCGCACAGGGGGCCTGGTGCGCGGAGC
>QNTS01000283.1:49127-64062 GCA_003317085.1 Hucho hucho
CCTTCTTACATCAGCTGATGTCACAGAGTGCTGTACAGAAACCCAGCCTAAAACCCCAAACAGCAAGCAATGCAGGTGTAAAAGCACGGTGGCTAGGAAAAACTCCCTAGAAAGGCCAAAACCTAGGAAGAAACCTAGAGAGGAACCAGGCTGTGAGGGGTGGCCAGTCCTCTTCTGGCTGTGCCGGGTGCAGATTATAACAGAACATGGACAAGATTTTAAATTTTCATAAAACAGGCAGAACAGTTGAAACTGGAGAAGCAGCACGGCCAGGTGGACTCGGGACATCAAGGAGTCATCAGGCCAGGTAGGCCTTGAGGAATGGTCATAATGCTCAGGTCCTCCGAGAGAGAGAGAGAAAAAAAGAAAGAGAGAAAAAAAGAAAGAGAGAGAGATAATTAGAGAGAGCATAGTTAAATTCAGACAGGACACCGGATAAGAGAGGAGAAATACTCCAGATATAACAGACGGACCCTAGCTGTATATCCCCCCAATAGAATCCCCATACTTTAACGATGACAGCTTCTCCATTCTAGAGGGGGAGATCAACCATTTCCAGGCCCAGGGACATGTACTAGTCTGTGGTGATCTAAATGTCAGAACTGGACAAGAACCTGACACACTCATACAGGGGGACAAACACCTATCTGAAGGTGACAGCATTCCCTCCCAAATATGCCACCTTAGACACAACTATGACAAAACAACCAACAAAATGGGTCACAGCTCCTGCAGCTCTGTCGCACTCTGGGTCTGTACATAGTCAGTGATAGGCTTCGAGGGGACTCCTATGATAGGTACACCTACAGCTCATCCATTGGCAGTTGTACTGTAGATTACTTTATTACTGACCTCAACCCAGAGTCTCTCAGTGTTCACAGTCAGCCCCCTATCAGATCACAGCAAAATCTAAGTATACTTGAACAGAGGCGTCAAAGCCAAAGGAACTGCATAATATTAAGAAATGCTATAGATGGAAGGGAAGTAGTATAGAAACCTACCAAAAAACAATTAGGCAACAATAAATTCAATATCTTTTAGACAACTTCCTGGACAATACATTTCACTGTAATAGTGAAGGTGTAAACTTGGCAGTAGAAAGCCTAAACAGTATATTTGACCTTTCAGCTTCCCTATCCAGTCTATACATTTCAAGCAGACAACCTATGAAAATTAACGGCAATGACAAATGTTGTGATGAAGCATGCTAAAACCTAAGAGAGAAATTGATAAACCTATCCAGCCACAAACATAGAGACCCAGAAAATCTGAGCCTTCACTATGCTGAATCACTATAACAATACAGAAACACACTATGGAAAAAGAAGGAACAGCATGTCAGAAATCAGCTCAATGTAACTGAAGAATTGTCACGTCCTGGCCATAGAGAGCACTCTGGTTCTCTATGGTGATTTAGGTCAGGACGTGACTAGGGTGGGTTCTAGTTTATTTTCCTTCTATGTTGGGTTTTCTATGTTGTTTATTTCTATGTTTTGGTTTTGTATGGTTCCCAATTAGAGGCAGCTGATTGTCATTGCCTCTAATTGGAGATTTTTTCCACCTGCGTTGTGGGTTATTGTTTTGTTGTATGTGCAGTGTGTGCTACACCTTGTCAGAGCTGTTGTTTATTGTTTTGTCATTTGGATGTTCTCTTTAATTAAATATGTGGAACTCCACTCATGCTGCGCCTTGGTCCGTTCTTCACACCGATCATGACAGAATAACCCACCACACAAGGACCAAGCAGCGTGCCCAGGAGAAGGACTTTTGGACCTGGAAGGAGATACTGGGGGGCTGTGAGACCCTTCCTTGGCGGGAGGCGCCGAGGAATGTGGGAGGACAGCGACAACGCCGGGGTCTGAGGCCACAGCAGTCCCAATATTTTTTTGGGGGGGGGCACATGGTGCCGGCTCCACGCACCAGCCCTCCAGTGTGCCCTCTCAGCCCGGTGCGTCCTGTGCTGGTTCCCTGCACTCGTCCTGAGGTGCGTGTCAACAGTCCGGTGAAACCTGTTCCGGCTCCACGTACCAGACCTCCAGTGCACCATCCCAGCCCGGAGAATCCTGTGCCGGCTCCCCGCACACGCCCTGTAGTGCGTGTTATCAGTCCTGTGAAACCTGTGCCGGCTCCCCGCACCAGGCCTCCGGTGCGCCTCCCCAGCCCGGTACGTCCAGTGCCAGCTCTCCGCACTCGCCCTGAAGTGCGTGTCGTCAGTCCGGTGAGACCAGTGTCGGCTCCACGCACCAGGCCTCCGGTGCGCCTCCCTAGCCCGGTACGTCCAGTGCCAGCTCCCCGCACGCGCCCTGAGATGCGTGTCATCAGTCCGGTGAGACCTGTGCCGGCTCCACGCACCAGGGTACTGTCACGTCCTAGCCATAGAGAGCCCTCTGGTTCTTTATGGTGATTTTGGTCAGGACGTGACTAGGGTGGGTTCTAGTTTATTTTGCTTCTATGTTGGGTTTTCTATGTTGTTTATTTCAATGTTTTGTATGGTTCCCAATTAGAGGCAGCTGATTGTCGTTGCCTCTAATTGGGGATCATACTTAAGTTGTTATTTTTTCCACCTGTGTTGTGGGTTATTGTTTTGTTGAATGTGCTGTGTGCGCTACACCTTGTCAGATCTGTTCATTATTTGGTCATTTGGATGTTCTCTTTAATTAAATATGTGGAACTCCACTCACCCTGTGCCTTGGTCCGTTCTTCACACCGATCGTGACAGGAATCCAAACAATCTAACCATTTCTGGGAAAATTGGAACACACTAAACAAACAACAACACAAACACTTATCTATCCAAAACGGAGATGTATGAATAAACCACTTCTCCAATCTTTTGTCTCTCAAAATCAAAGAACATACACCAAAATCATATACATGGTCAATTACAAGTCTTAGAAACCGTTATTAAAGACAACCAGAATCCACTACATATATACAGACCAGAAATTCCAATTGGATACACAGTTGAAGTCGGAAGTTTACTTACACCTTAGCCAAATACATTTAAACTCAGTTTTTCACAATTCCTGACATTTAATCCTCGTAAAAATTCCCCATCTTAGGTCAGTTAGGATCACCACTTTATTTTAAGAATGTGACATTTCAGAATAATATTAGAGAATGATTATTTCAGCTTTTATTTCTTTCATCACATTCCCAGTGGGTCAGAAGTTTACATACACTCAATTAGTATTTGGTAGCATTGCCTTTAAATTGTTTAACTTGGGTCAAACGTTTCGGGTAGCCTTCCACAAGCTTCCCACAATAAGTTGGGTGAATTTTGGCCCATTCCTCCTGACAGAGCTGATGTAACTGAGTCAGGTTTGTAGGCCTCCTTGCTCGCACACGTTTTTTCAGTTCTGCCCACAAATCTTCTATAGAATTGATTATATCCACATAATTTTCCCTCATGATCTATTTTGTGAAGTGCACCAGTCCCTCCTGCAGCAATGCACCCCCACAACATGATGCTGCCACCCCTGTGATTCACGGTTGGGATGGTGTTCTACGGCTTGCAAGCCTCCCCCTTTTTCCTCCAAACATAACGATGGTCATTATGGCCAAACAGTTCTATTTTTGTTTCATCAGACCAGAGGACATTTCTCCAAAAAGTACAATCTTTGTCCCCATGTGCAGTTGCAAACCATAGTCTGGCTTTTTTATGGCAGTTTTGGACCAGTGGCTTCTTGTTTGCTGAGCGACCTTTCAGGTTATGTCGATATAGGACTCATTTTACTGTGGATATAGATACTTTTGTACCTGTTTCCTCCAGCATCTTCACAAGGTCCTTTACTGTTGTTCTGTGATTGATTTGCACTTTTCGCACCAAAGTACTGTAACGATGTGCGCTGAGAGTCGGGAAGCAAGTTCAGGGAGTGAGTGTTTTAATAAATAAACGTAATACAAACAACGCACAGACATGAACTAGAACAGAAACAATAACGCTTGGGGAAGGAACCAAAGGGAGTGACATATGTAGGGAAGGTAATCATGGAGGTGATAGAGTCCAGGCGAGTCTGATGACTTTCAGGTGCGCGTAACGATGGTGACAGATGTGCGCCCATACGAGCAGCTTGGTGACCTAGAGGCCCGGAGAGGGAGCACACGTGACAGTACCCCCTCCCCGACGCGCGGCTCCAGCCACAGGACGCCGACCAAAATGACGATCCCGGGCATCAGGAGCGGACCGGTCACCTCTGCTGAGGCGCGGGAAACCTGTCAGTCAGGAAACCTGTCAGTCCGGCTGAGAAGCGTGAGCATGGCGACCTAGAGCACCGGAGAGAGAGCATACGTGACAGTACCCCCTCACCGCGCGTTCGGCTCCAGCCGCAGGACGCCAACCAAAGGGACGATCCCGGGGATCAGGAGCGGACCGGTCACCCCCGCTGATGCGTGGGAACCTGTCGCCGGCAGAGACAGGGGAGCCTGGCAATCCGGTTGAGGAATGAGAGCCTGACGAGCCTTTGGAAGCAGGGGAGCCTGGCGATCCGGCTGAGGCAGGGGAGCCCGACGAGCCGGCTGTAGCAGGGTAGCCTGGCGATCCGGCTGAAGGCAGGGGAGCCCGCCATCATTCCCACTGAAAAAAAAATAAAAGAAAGAAAAACACTCCCTGATGCTTCCCTTTGGTGAGGCGTTATTCTGTATTGATGTGCGTTGAGAGTCAGGAAGCAAGTTCAGGGAGTGAGAGTTTTAATAAATAAACATAATACAAACAACGCACAGACATGAACTAGAACAGAAACAATAACGCCTGGGGAAGGAACCAAAGGGAGTGACACATATAGGGAAGGTAATCATGGAGGTGATAGAGTCCAGGCGAGTCTGATGACTCGCAGGTGCGCGTAACGATGGTGACAGGTGTGCGCCAATACGAGCAGCTTGGTGACCTAGAGGCCGGAGAGGGAGCACACGTGACAAGTACGTTCATCTCTAGGAAACAGAACTTGCTCCCAAGGATGAACCAGACTTGTAGAGGTCTACAGTTTTCTTGGCTGATTTATTTTTATTTTCCCATGATGTCAAGCAAAGAGGCACTGAGTTTGAAGGTAGGCCTTGAAATACATCCACAGGTACACCTCCAATTGGCTCAAATTATGTCAATTAGCCTATCAGAAGCTTCTAAAGCCAAGACATAATTTTCTGTAATTTTCCAAGCTGTTTACAGGCACAGTCAACTTAGTGTATGTAAACTTCTGACCCACTGGAATTGTGATACAGTGAATTTTAAGTGAAATAATCTGTCTGTAAACAATTGTTGGAAAAATTACTTGTGTCATGCACAAAGTAGATGTCCTAACCGACTTGTCAAAACTATAGTTTGTTAACAAGAAATTTGTGGAGTGGTTGAAAAATTTGTTTTAATGACTCCAAGCTAAGTGTATCTTGACTTCCAACTTCAACTGTACTTAAACTCTTTAACATCATCCTCAGCTCTGGCATCTTCCCCAATATTTTCGAACCAAGGACTGATCACCCAAATCCACAAAAGAAGAGATACATTTGACCTCAATAACTACAGTGGGATATCCGTCAACAGCAACCTTGGGAACATTCTCTGCGTTATCATTGACAGCAGACTCAATGTACTGAGCAAATGTCAAATTGACTTTTTACCAAATGACTATACGACAGACCATGTATTCACCCTGCACACATTATTGACAAGCAAACAAACCAAAACAAAGGCAAAGTCTTCTCATGCTTTTTTGATTTCAAAAAAACATTTGACTCAGTTTGGCATGAGGGTCTGCTGTACAAATTGATGGAAAGTGGTATTGGGGGTAAAACATACGACATTATAAAATCCATGTACACAAACAAAATTGGCAAAAAACATACTAATTTCTTCACACAGGGCCATGAGACAGGTATGCAGCTTGAGCCCCACCCTGTTCAACATACTGTGTATGTCAACGAATTGGCAAGGGCTGTAAAACAGTCTGCAGCCCCCTGCCTCACCCTACTAGAATCTGAAGTCAAATGTCTACTGTTTGCTGATGATATGGTGATTCTGTCCCCAACCAAGGAGCACCTACAGCAGCACCTAGATCTTCTGCACAGATTCTGTCAGACCTGCGCCTCGACAGTAAATCTCAGGCAAAATAATGGTGTTCCAAAAAAGGTCCAGTTGCCCGGACTACAAATACAAATTCCATCTGGACACCAGTGCCGTGTAAAAGGATTTGCCCCCTTTCTGATTTTCTCTATTTTTGCATATTTTTGATTCTGAATCATCAGATCTTCAACCAAAACCTAATGTTAGATAAAGGTAACCTGAGTTTATAAAATCCAAATAATAATTGCTTCTGATTTTATGTATTTAATTAACAAAGTTATGCAACACCCAATTCCCCTGTGTGTAAAAGTAATTGCCCCCTTACATGCAATAACTTTGTGCCACCTTTAGCTGCAATGATTGCCACCAAATACTTCGTGTAGTTGTTGATCAGTCTCTCACATCGCTGTGGAGGAATGTTGGCCCACTCTTGCATGCATAACTGCTTTAACTGGTTTCAAGTCCTGCCACAACATCTCAATTATGATTAGGTCTGGACTTTGACTAGGCCATTCCAAAACAATCAAATTTGTTGATTGTTAACCATTTTCATGTAGAGTTGATTGTGTGCTTTGGATTATTGTCTTGCTGCATGACCCATCTATGCTTCAGCTCCAACTCACAGATGGATGGCCTGTGATTCTCCTGTAGAATTCTCTGATATGGAGCAGAATTCATGGTTCCTTCTATTAACAATCAACACAAACAAATTGTCACACAATCATTTTTAATGCTCTATGCTTTGTTATATTTTATTATAAAAGATGCGTGCCAATTCACTTCTGTCTGTCTTGATACCAAAGGCTATTGGTGCTATAGCTACAGTGCATTCCGAAAGTGTTCAGACCCTTTGACTTTGTCCACATTTTGTTACGTTACAGCCTTATTCTAAAATTGATTAAATAGTTTTCCCCCCTCATCAATCTACACACAATACCCCATAATGACAAAGCAAAAACTGTTTTTTAGAAATTTTAATTATCTCAAATATAAAATATATTTTCATTTGTTTAACACTTTTTTGGTAACTACATGATTCCATATGTGTTATTTCATAGTTTTGATGTCTTCACTATTATTCTACAATGTAGAAAATATTAAAAATAAAGAAAAACCCTGGAATGAGTAGGTGTGTCCAAACATTTGACTGGTACTGTAAATATATTTCTAATTGGCCAACATTTCCAAAAGCATGTTTTCACTTTGTCGTTACGGGGTTTCGTGTGTAGATTGATGAGAAAAAAATAATACTTTTTTTCAATTTTAGAATAAGGCTGTAACGTAACAAAATGTGGAAAAAGTCAAGGGGTCTGAATCCTTCTCAAATGCACTGTATATGTTTAAATATAGTTCTCAGAAGTACAGTATGTCTGTTTTGATTGGACCAACCCAAACACCTGATGTGTGCCCTGAAACACACACACACACTGGCTCCTCTGATTCTGTGGAACTGCGTCTGTTGAGTGACAACCAGCACTGTGTCCTGTCAATCTCACCATGCTGCCGTCAGATGCACACACACGCAGTGCCAGCCTATCACACACAGGACAGAGAGAGGAGGGAGATAGAGTTATCACTCCACAGGGTGTCAGACAGAATAGGATTGTCCAGTATACAGTATATTGTAACCGTAATGAATCAGCAAACTGTTTACAATGGAGAATTATATGTTGTCATTGGTCAAATGATGTCTCTCTTATGAACTTGCACCAGTAGTGGAATAATAGAGCAATCCTCAAGGAACCCCTTCAAATGTGAAATTGTATTTGAAGGAATTTTGCTCAGTGTAAGGGTCTGTTCTGTGTGTGTGTGTGCGTGTACATGCTTGTGTGTGTGTGTGTGTGTGTGTGTGCGTGTGCACGTACGTGCTTGTGTGTGTGTCTCTAAAGAATGAGAATAGAAGCCTCCTAAGGATTTTCTCTCCATTTCATCATTACAGCTTGGTGCCTATTGATTGTGCCGTGTTGCTCCGAGGATATTTTAGATGATAAATAACCAGATGGTAATTAGAATGTATTGCCTCTCACTAGGCTTCATCACCTCCCCAGAGTGATGCCACATCATCTCACGCTATGAAGAGAGGATGCGCCCCAAATGGCACCCCATTCCCTATGTAGTGCTCTACTTTTGACTAGTGCACTACTTTTTTACCAGGGCCCATAGGGCATAAAATAATAACTAAAGAAATAAGCTGTGTCTGCTCACTGTTTGTGCCACTTAAAGATCAATTATAAATCAGTCGCGGGAGCAGCAATCAAAGTTTATTTTAGGATTTTCACATTTTTCTTCAATGTAAAAGCACAAACAAATACCACATTATACCAATAATTTCCAGGACAGATTTTCAAGGACATTTCATCCCCAAAAAAAATTCTAACAAAGGAGATATTTGTTAGAATATGACCCCAATGCCGACAGAGCTGCTGAAATTGACCCGGGACACAAGAAGCGGTGAATAATCTGAGCGATGGAAGGGGATTGGAACACAGACAGCTCCACACCGGGGAGCGATGGGATCACACGTTCTACTCAGAGCCCTGCTCTCCCCAGAGCACACTGACAGCACTACAGGTGCTGTCTCTGATAATGGGTCTCTCTGAGAGAGGGAGGGAGGAAGGAAGATGGGATAGAAATATGTTTGAGTGTGTGTTTGTATGTGTGTGTGTGTGGGTTAGGAAAGACCTATCAGCAAGTGTGTGATTGTTGAGAAAGTGAGGATGAACAAGCTTGAAAGCATTTCAGTAACACACTTAGTCACCTGAAGACTAAGCTGTAGAATTGAGAAATTACAATGGCAGGGAGGACGGGTGTGTAGAACTGCTGGCTCTCGTCTCTGCTGAGTTGCTTCACTTTCAGGTCTATAGAACAAAACACACACACACACCCTCATCTTCTTGCGGGCCTCACTCAATAGAACTAGGGTTGGGTGATGTCAGATTATATACTTATAAACCATTGTGGTATACAATGGTATTGCCCCCTGTTAGCTAACCTCCCAATAATATAATGAACAAAAATATAACTATTTCAACGAATGAAATCAGTCATTTGAAATGAATTCAGTAGGCCCTAATCTATGGATTTCACATGACTGGGAATAAAGATATGCATCTGTTGGTCACAGATACCTTGAAAAACAAGGTAGGGGCGTGCATCAGAAAACCAGACAGTATCTGGTGTGACCACCATTTGCCTCGTGAATTTGCATAGAGTTGATCAGGCTGTTAATTGTGGCCTGTGGAATGTTGTCCCACTCCTCTTCAATGGCTGTGCGAAGTTTCAGGATATTGGCTGGAACTGGAAACATGCTGTCATACACATCTATCCAGAGCATCCCAAACATGCTCAATGGGTGACATGTCTGGTGAGGAAGAAAGCCACGGAAGAACTTGGACATTTTCAGCTTTCAGGAATTATGTACAGATCCTTGTGACATGGGGCAGTGCATTATCATGCTGAAACATGAGGTGATGGCGGTGGATGAATGGCACGACAATGGCCCTCAGGATCTAGTCATGGTATCTTTGTGCATTAAAATTACCATAGATAAAATGCAATTGTGTTCATTGTCCGTAGCTTATGCCTGCCCATACCATAACCCCACTGCCACCATGGGGCTCTCTGTTCACAACATTGACATCTGCAAACGGCTCGCCCACACAACGCTATACCCGTGGTCTGCGGTTGTGAGGCCAAATTCTCTAAAACAAAGTTGGAGGAGGCTTATGGTAGAGAAATTACTATTAAATTCTTTGGAAACAGCTCTGGTGGACATTCATGCAGTCAGCATGCCAATCTGTTACATTGTGGTGTGTGCACATTTTAGAGTGGCCTTTTATTGTCCCCAGCACACGGTGCACCTCTAATGATCATGCTGCCACACCTGTCAGGTGGATGAATTATCTAGAAGAAATACTCACTAACAAGGATGTAACAAATTTGTGCACAAAATTTTAGACAAAATAAGCTTTTTGTACATATGAAACATTTCTGGGATATTTTATTTCAGCTCATGAAACATGGGACCAACACTTTACATGTTGTGTTCATATTTTTGTTCAGTGAAAAATAAACTCTGCTATAACCACCGTTGGGATATAGTGTGAAATCTCATGCTACAACTGGACGAATCATGAAAAAGGATAATGTTGTTTAAAACGTGGGCAGAGGTACTGGGCACAAACTTTTTGAATCAAAATAGTTTCAATGTAATTTGTCAATGTATTGAGACGTAGAATCTACGTGGAAAAAACATTGGATTTGAAAAAAATGCAGGATTATGTCATGATGGTAGTAAAATCTCAAAATAGACACACCTTTTATAAAATATCTTGAATTTGTACCTTTAAACAACTTCCGATTTTCAACGTTATATCCACTATCAGAAAAAAACTATAGGCTGGACAGCACCTCCTATTCGGAGAATAGGCCTATCTACAGCTACCCTTTGGTTTCCCATCTAAGGTTTCAACCAAGCCCTGCATAGATACACTACATATTCCAAAGTATGTGGAAACCCCTTTAAATTAGTGGATTCGGCTATTTCAGCCACACCCATTGCTGACAGGTGTATAAAATCCAGCACACAGCCATGCAACCTCCATAGAGAAAAATAGGCAGTAGAATGGCCACTCAACGTGGCACCGTCAAAGGATGCCACCATTCCAATAAGTCAGTTTGTCACATTTCTGCCCTGCTAGAGCTGCCCCATCAACTGTAAGTGATCTTAGTGTGAAGTGGAAACTTCTAGGAGCAACAACGGCTCAGCTGCGAAGTGGTAGGCCACACAAGCTTATAGAATGGGACCGCCGATTCTGAAGCGCGTATCGTGTAAGAATCATCTGTTTTTGGTTGCAACACTCACTACCGAGTACCAAACTGCCTCTGGAAGCAACGTCAGCACAAGAACAGTTTGTCGGGAGCTTCATGAAATGGGTTTCCATGTCCGAGCAGCTGCACACAAGCCTAAGATCACCATGTGCAATGCCAAGAGTCGGCTGGAGTAGTTTAAAAGCTTGCCGCCATTGGACTCTGGAGCAGGGGAAACATGTTCTCTGGAGTGATGAATCACTCTTCACCATCGGTCAGTCAGACGAACAAATCTGTGTTTGGTGGATGCCAGGCAAACGCTACCTGCCCGAATGCATAGTGCCAACTGTAAAGTTGTTGGAGGAGGAATAATGGTCTGGGGCTGTATTTCATTGTTTGGGCTACAGTAGGCCCCTTAGTTCAAGTGAATGGAAATCTTAACGCTATACCATACAATGACATTCTAGATTCTATTCTGTGCTTCCAACTTTGTGGCAACAATTTGGGGAAGGCCCTTTCCGGTTTCAGCATTACAATGCCCCCATGCACAAAGTGAGGTCCATACAGGACTGGTTTGTCAAGACCGGGGTGGAAGAACTTGACTGGCCTGCACAGTGCCCTGACCTCAACCCCATCGAACACCTTTGGAATGAATTGGAACACCGACTGCGAGCCAGGCCTAATCACCCAACATCAGTGCCCAACCTCACTAATGCTCTTGTGGCTGAATGGAGGGAAGTTCCCCGCAGCAATGTTTCAACATCTAGTAGAAAGCCTTCGCAGAAGAGTGGAGGCTGTTATAGCAGCAAAGGGGAGTCCAACTCCATATTAATGCCCATGATTTGGAATTAGATGTTCGACAAGCAGGTGTCCACATACCTTTGGTCATGTAATGTATGATATTTGTCATTGACTGTTGCCAATGTGCTGTCGTGAGAATGATTATTGAGAGATCTCCACTTAAAACTAAATAGATTCACTGTTGCTATTGAAGTCATTCCAAAGGGTAGGTTTAACAGAACAAATGAAATGTGACCCATACTTTTTCACTCATATATCATCAATTATGCTATTTCGGCGTATAGCATTTGCAAAGTCATCAACAGCAATTATTTAAATTCATTCCAGCATTTCAACTTTTTGTGAGACCCAACCAAATTCACATAGAAATGTGAGTTATAGATCTGTCATTCTCATTGACAGAAAGTCTTAGACCCGCTAAATATGTTCTATGTGAGCTATTTCTATGCTTCCCGTTTTGTTTTTGCGTCTTTTACTTTTGGTTTTGTACATCAGCTTCAAACAGCTGAAAATGCAATATATTTGGTTGTTGAAAATATATTTCACAGTGGTTTACATGGTACAATGACTCTCTACATGGATCAATGCCGTGGCCACTTGCACCATATACTTTTAATGTAATCTCAACTCTAATCCAGCTCATTTGGTTCTGCTATTAGTTGAAGAACAGTGATAACACACTGTATTCCCATTTGAACTGCTGTGCTTTTAAATGGTTGAAAGTGCAGTGTTGTGACTTTTGGTTATGCATATTCAAGATACTTTGATGATTAATTACTGGAAAAAATGTATTGATCTAATTTATTTAATTCATATGGTTATCCTATCCAAATTAATCTAAGAGGGCCACCATTAATTAAGAATTGGCCCCTTTTTTTCAATTTTCGCCTAAAATGACATACCCAAATCTAACTGCCTGTAGCTCAGGCCCTGAAGCAAGGATATGCCTATTCTTGGTACCATTTGAAAGGAAACACTTTGAAGTTTGTGGAAATGTGAAAGGAATGTAGGAGAATATAACAAATTAGATCTGGTAAAAGATAATACAAAGAAAAAACCAACCGTTTTTTTTTTTGTTGTACGCTCATGCAAGAGAAAGGCCATAATGTATTACTCCAGCCCAGGTGCAATTTATATTTTGGCCACTAGATGGCAGCAGTGTATGTGCAAAGTTTTAGACTGATCCATTGAACCATTGCATTTCTGTTCAAAATGTTGTATCAAGGCTGCCCAAATGTGCCTATTTTGTTTATTAATAACTTTTCATGTTCAAAACTGTGCACTCTCCTCAAACAATAGCATGGTATTCTTTAACTGTAATAGCTACTGTAAATTGGACAGTGCAGTTAGATTAACAAGAGTTTAAGCTTTCTGCCAATATCAGATACGTCTATGTCCTGGGAAATGTTCTTGTTACTTACAACCTCATGCTAATTGCATTAGCCTACATTAGCTCAACCGTCCCGCAGGGGACCCACCAATCCTGAAGAAGTTAGTTTTTGCCCATTGCTTACACACTAAAACCGAATGCTTAGACCAAAGCCTCAATACCTAAACTTCTTGTAGCATACCTTAAACACAGTGTAACCATAGCTTAAACACAATGTCAACTTTGCACTTTGTTTGCAATTCTGTAACACACTTATTGCGAAACACTACACACGTTTTCTTACATTAGACACTTTGTTCAAAAACGAAATCACCTGTTATCATTGGGAAAACACTCTGTTCAAAATGCAAAACTCATCTGGCAATTGTATGCACTTACATACACACCTGAAAACACTTGCACAGAAAACAGAACACCAATCAGTCTGAGCCTTAGCACTACAAATAGGCCTCAGGTAAGCCATTTTTAGAACTTTGCAAGCATGGATGCAATGAGAGTCAGAGTAAGACGAGGACAAAGAGAGAGAGGAGTCGGATGTGGAAGAGGACGTGGAAGAGGACGAGGACCAGTGCGGAGACGTATATCAGATGACATCAGGGCTACTCTGGTGGACCATGTGATAAATCATGGCCTGTCCATGAGGGAGGCTGGGCAAAGAGTCCACCCTAACCTCAGTCGCTACACAGTAGCATCGATAATAAGGACATTCCGACTGGAGAACAGGTATATCTTCAAGTTTCTACTCCAGACTGTACCTACTGTATGTGTCACATGATTCTGTATCATATTACAGTATTACTGTACTAACTATACTATACAAAAATGGGTAGTGCTGTGAAGTACTGTATATGTAAAGGAATACCATTGTGATGTTGCAGTACTGTGTACAGTTTGAAAGTACAGTATGTGAAAAATAACCTAACCAATGACATCTTGTGGTGGCATTTTCTACAGAATGGTTGGACGACCTCCTCAAGGTGGAAGGGAACGGCTCTTCACTCAACAACAAGAGCTTGCCATCATTGAAATGGTGCGAGAAAATAATGCAATCCGACTTCGTGAGTTGCAACAACGCATAATTGCAAATGGAAATGAATTCAACAATATCAACAGGGTCAGCATTTCTACACTAAGTCGCATCCTACAGAAACATAACTTCAGAATGAAGCAGCTGTACAGGGTGCCATTTGAGAGGAACAGTGTCAGGGTCAAGGATCTGCGCCATGATTATGTGCAGGTATGTGTCACTTTACTTTACATACTATATATTGTGATGTGGGAATGAGGGTTTATGCTGCCACCTGCCCTGCCTGTAGCTTGTAGTTTTTGTCTATACTCAGCCAACCCAGCCCCTACTTGTGTGAAAATATAGACATTGTAGTTACTGTATGTGTTTTCAGTAACACTATTCAATATTTTCTGTTACAGACAGTTCTGGAGTTTGATGCCGCCGAACTGCCGCATGAGTTCATCTACGTGGATGAGGCAGGCTTCAATCTGGCCAAAACCAGGCGTCGGGGCCGTAACGTAGTTGGACAAAGGGCTGTTGTAAATGTCCCTGGGCAGCGTGGGGGAAATATCACCTTGTGTGCTGCAATTAGTGTCCAAGGAGTCCTGCATCATCATGCCACTCTAGGTCCCTACAATACAGGACAGATCATTGCATTTCTAGATGCACTACATGCAGTTGTGCAGGACAGACCACAGCAGCCCAGGTTTGTTGTCATCTGGGATAATGTTAGTTTCCACCGGGCTGCTCTGGTCCGAGATTGGTTCAACAACCATAATCATTTCACAGTTTTATACCTGCCCCCTTACAGCCCCTTTCTAAATGCAATCGAGGAATTATTTTCAGCGTGGCGGTGGAAAGTATATGATCG
>QNTS01000283.1:70169-122064 GCA_003317085.1 Hucho hucho
TCGTTACCTCTAATTGGGAACCATATATATGTTTGGGGTTTGCACTTAAGTTTTGTGGGTTATTGCTAAATGTTATGGTTATCGTGTTTAGGTTCATGCCATCGTGTTTAGGTTCATGCCATCGTGTTTAGGTTTATGTCAGTGTCCAGTTTAGGATTTAGCGTTTGTGTTCACGTCATCGTTTATTGTTTTGTTCATGTCACGTTCGCTAATAAAGTATGTATTCTGGATACTTCGCTGCGCATTGGTCTGTCCAAGGAGATAATCGTGACACTAGTTTAATACCGATGTGCAAAACCGTTGTCAAAGCTGACATGCATACCTATATAACGTAGGTACGTGACGTAATGACGCCATGTAAAATTTTGCGCTACACGTGCAACACAGCATTCCTAACCTAGCCCACAATGTCTGCTGTGTGGATCGAGCAGTCAACAAGTCTAGAAGTCATTTGAAAGAGTAAGAACATGTCAGCGAGACAACTCAAAGGCGAAATCCATTAACGCCAAGATAATGGAATTCATTGCCCTTGACAATCAATCGTTCTCTGTCGTGGGTGATGTTGGCTTTGGTTGAGCACCGGTACACAGTACCAAGTGCGCTATTTTTCAGATGTTGCCCTACCGGAGTTACACAGTAATAGCGTCATTGCTATTAGCTTCACGACTGACATTTGGACCAGCGATATATCAGCCCCATGAGCATGCTGAGTCTGACAGCACAGTGGGCGGTCGAGGATTTCGTACTGAGGAAAGTCTTATCACATGCTCATGAATGTGCTGGTTGTCATACCGCCATTACAACGGCGTTTGAGAACATGTTTCAAACTTGGAAACATGAACAAACTAGCTAGCTCCATTCAAACAACTGACGTGAGAAATAAGCTCATCAACTGCGCCTGCAGCAGACGTGATACCCTCTGTCATGGCATTGAAACGCCTGCTCAACAAAACTGCCGGCTGTGAACAAGCGATTCGGTGGCATTCTCTCTTTACTGTGTTGCCACCATGCTCTATGCTATGTATAAGGACCATTACTTCACTGCTTGACATGTATGATGAAATTCTGGTTGAGAATGAAGTGACTGAACAAATGAACAACGAAACAGCTCAGCAAGTAAGTGAAATAAATAGGTTTTGATGATGTTTTACTGGTAATGGGGACATAAATGCCAACAAAATAACGTTTTGGTGTGTGTGAGTGTGTGTGTGTTTGTGTGTGATTACAAACCTGGACAACCTATGGGACTCCCAATCACAGCCGGATGTGATACAGCCTGGATTCGAACCAGGGACAGTAGAGACGCCTCTTGCACTGAGCTGCAGTGTCTTAGACCGCTACATCCATGTGTGTGTGTTAACTATTTAAATGTACTAGAATGCTTAAAAGGCCGCTAAAATTTTAAATGCCGGTTATCGTTATCGGTCTGGGTATCGTTTTTTTGGGGCAAGGAAAATATTTGATATTGGTATCGCCCAAAAATGGCATATCGGTGGATCACTAATTCAGACCCCTTGACTATTTCCACATTTTGTTACGTTACAGCCATCTTCTAAAATGGATTAAATGAAAATAAAAATACTCATCAATCTACACACAATACCCCACAACGACAAAGTGAAAACAGGTTTTAGAATTTTTTGCAAACGTAAAAAACATTTAAAAAATGAAATACCTTATTTACATAAGTATTCAGACCCTTTGCTATGAGACTCGAAAAAATTGAGCTCAGGTGCATCCTGTTTCCATTGATCATCATTGAGATGTTTCAACAACTTGATTGGAGTCCACCTGTGGTAAATTCAATTGACTGGACATTATTTATATCCGGTCCCAAGGTTGATAGTGCATGTCAGAGCAAAAACCAAGCCATGAGGTTGAAGGAATTGTCTGTAGAGCTCTGAGACAGGATTGTGTGGAGGCACACATTTGGGGAAGGTCCCCAAGAACACAGCGGCCTCCATCATTCTTAAATGGAAGAAGTTTGGAACCACCAAGACTTTTCCTAGAGCTGGCTGCCCGGTCAAACTGAGCAATCAGGGAGAAGAGCCTTGGTCAGGGAGATGACCAAGAACCCGATGGTCACTCTGACAGAGCTCCAGAGTTCCACTGTGGAGATGGGAGAACCTTCCAGAAGGACAACCATCTCTGCAGCACTTCATCAATCAGGCCTTTAAGGTAGAGTGGCCAGACGGAAGCTAATCCTAGGTAAAAGGCACACGACAGCCCGCTTGGAGTTAGTCAAAAGACACCTAAAGGACTCTGACTATGAGAAACAAGATTCTCTGGTCTGATGAACCCAAGATTGAACTCTTTGGCCTGAATGCCAAGCGTCATGTCTGGAGGAAACCTGGCACTATCCCTACGGTGACGCATGGTGGTGGCTGCATCATGCTGTGGGGATGTTTTTCAGTGTCAGGGGACTGGGAGACTAGTCGGGATTGAGGGGAAGATGAACAGAGGAAAGTACAGAGAGATCCTTGATGAAAACCTGTTCCAGAGCGCTCAGGACCTCAGATTGGGGCGACGGTTTACCTTCCAACAGGACAATGATCCTAAGCACACATCTAAGACAATGCAGGAGTGGGTTCGGGACCAGCTAGAGCCCGGACTTGAACACGACGAACATCTCTGTAGAGACCTGAAAATAGCTGTGCAGCGACAATCCCCATCCAACCTGACAGAGCTTGAGAGGATCTGCAGAATGGGAGAAACTCCCCAAATACAGGTGTGCCAAGTTTGTAGCGTCATACCCAAGAAGACTTGAGGCTGTAATCACTGCCAAAGATGCTTCAACAAAGTACTGAGTAAAGGGTCTGAATACTTATGTCAAATGTGATATCAGTACTGTGTGTAGATCGATGAGGCGGTACTGGGGGACCTTCAGACGAGTCCTAGAACAAAACCGACATGACGTGTTCGGGATAGTCTCTCCTTTCCACAGAGGAGTCATATTAGTTTGTATCCCAAACTGTTCGGACGATACAGACAGAAGTTGGCAGATCGTCTTTACTGAATTCAGACGAGTCCCAGTCTCATCTTTCCATAGAAAGTGGTCAAATGTCCACTAGCGTGTTTGGCGCCATATCTCTCCTTAGAACAAAGAAGACATTAGGCTAAATATTTCTGTCTTCTCCACCTTTCTTAGAATCATCACATTTGGTGACAGGATGTCTGGTTGACTAATCCTGTGTAACACATGCTAATCGTAAAAGTGTCTACATTTGACCCCCTTGGGGCACTTATGGGCCGTAAGAGGAAGAGGGGTAGGGTGATGGTCCTTGTGATAAAACTAGTTTGTAAGATAATCAAGGGCAGGATAGGGTCTGTTTTTACTCCTTCCCTGCCCATTCGAAGTGACAGACCATTTGTTCTGTTGCCCATAGCTCGGGGGAAGCAACTGTCAATAACAATCATAACTCTTAATTGGAATTTCTTACATGTCTATTCTCCTCACTCAGCACAAAAGGACATTTGTAAAACATAACTGTGTTTTCCCTCGTGGGGTAAGAGAGATACAACAGCAGTCATACAACTATGACTAAACCAAAAATCAGACATTGTTTTTCCATTGGAATTTGGTTGTGCTTTTAGATGGTTGAAAGCATAGGGATGACGCATTGTAAATTCAACTAGGTTTTGGCTGTCTTTTTAAGTGGGTGAATTTATGTTGTAAACTAATTTCTATAAGTTATCTTATTGGTCAAGCTCACGGCAGTTATTTATCACCCTAACTCATTAAGCTATCAACAGTCTTTATTCCCAGGACTTCAGATTTCTTTAGTGGAGGACCCCCACATGACAGTACAGAAGTCAGTTAGCTGCTTTTTCCATCCTGATGAGCACTACCAGTTTTCCCTCCTGCTAAACTTTTCCTCCCTTGGAATGTCACTCGTGCTGCCCTGCTGTGCGCTGCCCAACTCCGTTCATTACTGCGTGGCGCCAGTCGAGTTCAATAGGCTAAACCATCATCTGTCACATCACGATGTCGCCACCATCGACCCAAAGTTAACACTGTTACATTTTTTTTATACATTTTAGACACTTTGATGAGCAAGCGTTCTTGCGTCATCTTTTCCATTAGTAAAGGTCATCAAAATTGTTAAAAGGTTTTAAAAACAATTCTAATAAATGCAACACTTGGAAAATGGATGAAGATACTCCAAACGTTTTGAATTTAAAAAAAATCCAGCAGATGTTGACTGAATTATTGCACATAAAACATTTTACTGGCAAATAATTAATGGAGTTCAGAGATTTTGGTGGGAATTCAGTTATTAAATGTATTGTAAAATGTAACTTTTTTATCTTAGAATGCACTTAAATCTACATTTTGTAATCGTATCAGGTATTTGTGTTCAAATAAAGAATATGATATGTGCCTCATTTGCATAAGTACACTGGGTGTATTTGCATATACAAATAAATTAACATAAAGGGGGTTGGGCAGGGCCACAACAACCAAAAACTTGCTCTGTCTAGGCCTGAATGTCTAATTTGTAAAAATGTCAACTGGATTAAATTATGTTTTTAAATTCCCCCCAAAATGTACACCCTTCAAAATAATTATATCTTTCTTTTCATGTAAGTGTCGAGATGATTCATGAAATCCCAGACAAAGCTTAGCGTTTTTATAGATGCAACCGAAAACAATGTATTCCATTAAGCCCATTTCAGCCATTTCAGGTCATTACAAACATTTCCGCTGTCGTAACGGTAATGGGAAAATGACAGGCAAAAGCCAGACTATGAAAGAGTCAGAGGAGTAAAATGAAAGCAATCAATCCAGCGAGATTTAGTGACACGTGGATTTTGTAGGGGTCTTTAACAAGCAATTCATTTCTGCTGGTTAACTTTTTGATAATGGTGGGGCACATGCCTCTAATGGTTACTTATAGTGAGCTCTCATATAAGGCCCTCGAGAATCCTTTTAAGGTATTAAAAAATAAATAAAGTAAAACATAAAATAAGTAACCATTTTCAGACCTGTACAGTTTAGTTAGCAGACTTAAAGGGTTAGAGTGGGTTATGAAGAAAAAAAAGGGAAAAAAGTAGGTTAAATATACCAACGGAGATGCAAGCCTAAACAGTCCAATAGGATGGCTGCAGGTGCAATAGCTCTTGATCCTTTAAATTAAGAGGTAGGGATCTAAGTTGTCTGGGCCTGCAGACCTTTTTGGGTCTATTGCTTTTAGAGCTTTATAGATCTCAGCATAAGAAAGAGGCTCAAAGTTAAAATAGGGATTAGGGATAAAATAGGGATCGCCTAAAATGACATATGCATATTCTTGGTACCATTTGAAAGGAAACACTTTGAAGTTTGTGGAAATGTGAATTGACTGTAGGACAATATAACACAATAGATCTAGTAGAAGAAAATACAAAGAAAAAAACAACCAGTTTTTTTCTACCACCATCTTTGAACTGCAACAGAAAGGTCCCAGTTCTAGCCATCACTCTGGTTGTAATTCTGATGGTGTCCACAAGATGGCAGCAGTGTATGTGTATGTTCAGACAGATAACTTGAAGTATGAGCGAACTACATGACATTTAGTGTGAAGTCACCCAGGTACATTTGGGCAAATCATTTGCATTCATATTACATTTTTCTGCAAGAATATCGTCAAATCTGTATACTTGGACTGATTTAGTAGCCATATTATAAGTTCAACATTTGCAAAACAACCAGTTTTCATAACTTCAAAACTCTGAATATTCTTATAACTTTTGTCCAAAAGGAAAAGGCATGCTCTCGCACAAGGTTAGTAGCTACATTTTACGACAGATACAGGGTTTCCGGATACTCCCGTAAAGCCCAGCTCATTGGCTATCTAGCTAGCTTTGACCCCGATTGGTGCTTATTTGACAAAGACGCAGTTGATCAAATGAAGACCGGCCGCGTCATCGGCGTGCTAAGAAGGTGTCGCTCTCTAACCAAATTTGGTGTCCTATAGGATATACTACACCCCTAATGTTATAGTGAAGTCTGGTTACGTTCTTTGCAAATTGAACGAGTGGAAATACAAAATCAATTGTGCATGCTATATGGACCTTTTTAGGATATGAAAAAGGATTTTATCTAACAAAACAACACTTCATGTTATCTCTGGGATCCTTTGGATGATACATCAGAGCAAGATTTCAGAATGTAAGTACACATTTCACCTTCAGAGGTGAATTTATCAAACCTATCGCGGTGAAAAAAGTGTTTTGTTGTTAGGAGCTCTCCTCAAACAATAGCATGGCTATTAAAACTTCTTAAGGAGTAGTGGGGCGCACCTGCGACAACCTCCGGTAAAATGCAGAGCACCAAATTCAAATTACAAAAATAGTAATATTAAACATTCATGAAAATACAAGTGCTGCACACCATTCAAAAGCTTAGAATCTTGGTAATCTCACAGCGGTGTCAGATTTCAAAAAGTCTTTACGGCGAAAGCATAGCATTTGATTGTCTGAGGACAGTGCCCCGCATACATATTCAATTAGCATAATAACATAACCAGCACGGGTGTCACATACATCGCTTACCTTTGAAGATCTTCCTCTGATGGCAATCCAAAGGGTCCCAGCTACACAATAAATGGTCCTTTTGTTCGATAAAGTCCCTCTTTATATCCCAAAAGCTCCGTTTGGTTGGCGCGTTTGGTCAGTAATCCACCGTTCCACTCGTTCAATACACAAGACATAGAAAACGTAAAAAAGTTAGCTAAAAACTTTGCCCAAACAACATTTCTAATCAATCCTCAGGTACCCTATTATGTATATAAACGATAATATTTCAGACGGAAAATAACCTGCTCAATAGAAAAGTCAAAAACAGTCACATTTGATCCACTTGGAAAAACAACTCTTACTCGTTGGTTTTTCAAAAAACAAGCCTGAAACCTTGTCTAAAGACTGTTGACATCTAGTGGAAGCCATAGGAACTGCAATCTGGGAGCTAAAGCCCCCTGCTTTGAATAGCATGTCAAAAGAAAAGTGTGACATCACAAAATCACATTTTCCGGATGGATTTTCCTCTGGTTTTCGCCAGTTCTGTTATACTCACAGACATTATTTTAACACTTTAAGAAACTTCAGAGTGTTTTCTATCCAATACTACCAATACTATTCATATATATATCCTAGCTTCTGGGCCTGAGTAACAGGCAGTTTACTTTGGGCACGCCAGACTCTCCGAACTTCCGAATTCTGCCCCAGCGCCTAACAAGTTAATTACAAACCTAAAACATATGCTGCTTAAAGAGCATTCATGCCTTTTGCAGCCCTTCTCCCTGAGTGCTGCCTGCTCGAAGCACCTCTCATCTCACTCACACTTTCTCACAGGCTACAAGTGAAGACAGACACATCGGGGATGCAACAACAGTAATGCGCACATAGCAGTAGGCTATAAGCGCAAATGTTCCATTAGCGGGAAAACACCATTATCAAAAGTGACCACAAATGCAATTATGATGTAATGCTTTTAATATAAAGGTCAATTTTTATGATGATTTAATCTTGTCTTTACATATACTAAATAATATATGTGTGAAGTTTGTTTTCATGTAGAATGGACCATTATCATGCACCTGTCTCGAAACAGGGGCAGGGGGGAAAATACATGTCATCTCTGCACTTAAATAGCAAATGGAGGACGCTTTTCCGATGGTTCATTTTCATGCCAGCCAGGTAGGCTATACTCCTGTTGTAAAGATAAGCTATGTGCTTAATATTTTCTTAATATTAGGAAAGTTTAAAAAATAAATGTAGTTGGCCTATAGTAAGCTGATGGGATCCTCCTCTTTTTAATAGAGGCCATCCCTCTGTTTTCTCACGCAATTGCATAGCCTATAGAAATGTTGCACAACATGAGCTCATGGGCTCTCATGAAGTGTTTGATTCGATTTTAGATTACATTTGCATTGATGTCAGAGTGATTATAGGGACAATAGAGTGCTGAGTACCAGGCAGTTAACAAGTTTGGTATGTTAATAATGACCATCATCAGCCTCGGAGCTATGAGAAGCCTAATTACCGTGACTAAACGGTCACATGGAATTTGACTGCCTTCATGACTTGTGACCGCTGGTGTGGCGGTAATATGGTCATCCACAGACGGCTTCATCAACAAACACAGGTAATGTGTGTTATGTGAAATGTGAAAGTTGTATTAAAAATACCTGGCTTGATAAAATAGGCTAATTCCCCAGCCAAGCAGATAAAACTAGTATAGTCCTTTTGGTTGTGAAAGGCATTAGCAAAAATGTTTGTCCTTTATTTAGAACCAAATGCAATTTACCCTCATAAGATTGCCTGCTGCAGTTGTTTGAGAGATGTCCAGCCAAACATGCAGCATTAGAGAAACGGCCCCCTCATCAGCATCATGCAGACATGACCTCTCTGTGAGCATTCCTATGAATGGAGCAGTCAGCCACATGTTGGCAAGTATCCAGCCAGCAACCTTCATCTGTCAGCAGCAACAGCTTTCACAGTCTCATAATTTGTACAAATACAGAAAGTAACCCACTTCATTACTTTGATACATTTGATAACCCTGACATTATCTGTTGCTTATTTTATACTTCTTAGATGCATATGATGTCCAGGGCATAACCTAGTCTCGTGGAACCCGCCTGATCGCTGTGTTCACCATTCTATTTCACTTCACAGCGATCAGGCAGGTTCCACCAGGCAAATCATAACCACTATTGATAATTGTTACAGGCTTTGGTTTTTCCATTTACACATCAAGTTTGGACTTTAGAGCATGGGGTGCACGGATTGGTGTCACCTTGTTAGGCAGTATGTTTTACACCTGTGCTGGCTTGTCCACCTCGTTAGTCGGAAGGCGTTTCACCTGTGCTGGCCCAGATGATATTTAAGAGTGGCTGGTCCAGTGCTCCAGATGTTGGCTCTCCCTATTTGAATTCTAGACAAACAATCCTTCATCTGATGCTTTTGTTTTGGTCTGCTTACTGTCTTTAAGTTTGGTGTGGGTTTTTCTTTTGTTTGCCTCTTCTTGGGCAAATTTAGTGGGCGCTCATGGTGAGTGTCTTTTAGGTCCCAGTGGTTGCTAGTCAACTTTCAGTGAACACCCCCATGAGTGTCTTTCAGAACCCCTCCTAAAACCCCACCTGTTTAGTTTAGGTTGTTGTCAGTGACGCTGCTAGTTCCCCCTTCTGTCTGAGCGACAATTTTTAGTGATCTTGCTGGGGAACGTAACAAAATGGGGACTCGTCTGGGATCTTATTTCCCATGAGTATGGTAGTCGCTCTAATCACCTACTCTGAAGCTCTGCCTTGCCCAGATATTTGAGTGTACAAAATACACTTTTGTGGTAGAGTTTCTGTCACTGACATCCACCTTGAGAGGTTATAAGATTGGTCGACTCAATTTGAAGTTGCGTAAACACACAGGTTTATAAAATAAAAAGAAATACATGGACATGAAGTTGGAAGCATTTGTGGAAAACCCTACAGTACATGGGAGATACTAGATAAATGTACAAAGGCGAATCTGCTCATCATTGCAAAGCATTATGACATCAAAGTGGCATCTGGCGATCCAAAAGCAGTAGTCAAAGAGTTGATCGGAAATACTTGCAGAGAGAGGTTGATGAAAAGGGCACTACAGGTAGTGGGGTGACACCCGTAGACGTGCCACTGCGAGAGTTAGAACTAAAGGCAAAGTTGGAGCAACATAAATTAGAGCTTGAGCACAGAGAAAGACCAGATGAGCGTGCAGCCAAACAACAAGAATGTGAACATGCAGTCAGACAACAAGTACAGGAACATGAGCAAGCAATTCGACTAAGTGAGATCTGGAAGCACTCTGAATCCAGTCAGGACATCCTGCACTCTCAACAGAGTTTGATCTTGGTCGGAACAGCCGGCTTGTACCGCCTTTTAACGAAAAAGGGATGGATTTACAGTGCATTCGGAAAGTATTCAGTGCATTCGGAAAGTTTTCCTTATCAATCTACACACAATACCCCATAACGACAAAGTGAAAACTTTTGACAAATTGCTTGCAAATGTATTTAAAACAAAAAACAAATACCTTATTTACATAAGTATTCAGAACCTTTGCTATGAGACTCAAAATTGAACTCAGGTGCATCCTGTTTCCATTGATCATCCTTGAGATGTTTCCAGAACTTGATTGGAGTCCACCTGTGGTAAATCCAATTGATTGGACATTATTTGGAAAGGCACACACCTGTCTATATAAGGTCCCACAGTTGACAGTACATGTCAGAGCAAAAACCAAGCCATGTGGTCGGAGGAATGTCCATAGAGCTCTGAGACAGGATTGTGTCAAGGCACAGATCTGACGAATGGTACCAAAACATTTCTGCAGCATTAAAGGTCCCCAAGAACACAGTGGCCTCCATCTTTCTTAAATGGAAGAAGTTAGGAACCACCAAGACTCTTCCTAGAGCTGGCCGCCCCAGCCAAACTGAGGAATCGGGGAAGAAGGGCCTTGGTCAGGGAGGTGACCAAGAACCCGATGGTCACTCTGACAGAGCTCCAGAGTTCCTCTGTGAAGATGGGAGATCCTTCCAGAAAGACAACCATCTCTGCAGCACTCCACCAATCAGACCTTTATGGTAGAGTGGCCAGATGGAAGCCACTCCTCAGTAAAAGGCACATGACAGCCCGCTTGGAGTTTGTCAAAAGGCACCTAAAGACTCTCAGACCATGAGAAACAAGATTATCTGGTCTGATGAAACCAAGATTGAACTCTTTGGCCTGAATGCCAAGCGTCACGTCTGGAGGAAACCTGGCACCATCCTCACGGTGAAGCATGGTGGTGGCAGCATCACGCTGTGGGAATGTTATTCAGCAGAATGGACTGGGAGACTAGTCAGGATCGAGGCAAAGATAAAGGAGCAAAGTACAGAGAGATCCTTGATGAAAACCTGCTCCAGAGTGCTCAGTACCTCAGTACCTCACAGCCAAGACAACGCAGGAGTGGCTTCGGGACAAGTCTCTGAATGTCCTTGAGTTGCCCAGACTTGAACCCGATCTAACATCTCTGGAGAGACCTGAAAATAGCGGTGCAACGACGCTCTCCATCCAACCTGACAGAGCTTGAGAGGATCTGCAGAGAAGAATGGAGTGTGCTTTGCCTTTGTCTGACACTTCAGCAAGTGGTTACAGTGTGTTAGTACAAGGTGTGGAGATGGGCATGGAGATGGGTTGCATGGAAGTTCCTTTGTGTAATGTGTAATCTAATCTTATTTCTGGTTCCGTTGTCATTGGAGTGAGGCCTAGCCTACCGGTGAAGGGGGTCTCATTCATTTTGGGAAACAATTTGGCTGGTGGGAAGGTCGTGACTAATCCTGTCGTTTGTAAGTTACCCAGAGTAGAGGAACCTGATGGGTTATCAGAAAAGTACCCTAGAGTGTTCCCAGCGTGTGCCGTTACATGTGCTATGTCTAAGAAAGTTGCCGGCAGCAAGTCTAGTGTTGAGGATGTTAGCGATCCCACCATGGTCAGTTGGTCTGAGACGTTGATGGATGATCCTGATTTTGGTAAACCTCCTGACTTGACCTCCCCTTTGAAAACCCCAAAGCTGATGGAGTTTGTGGGACTGCTGAAGGAAGACAGGTTTCCTACAGTTGACACTTCGATTTTAGGAAGCACTTTGATTTTACGTCCAGAGAAGGAGTTTGAAAAAGTTTGTGTGGGTTACTTTAACAGAGATGGTGATCTAATGAGGAATTTGCTTATTCACGCCACTTCTGGGCAAGACGATTGGCCCAGTGTATATAAAATTGTCGTTCCAGTTATACTTTGACAAGAGATACTGAGGTTGGCTCACAATATTAGTATGGCAGGCCATCTTGGCGTCAACAAGACGTATGACCGTATCTTGCTTAACTTCTTCTGGCCTGGTCTGAAACAGGATGTTTTGGTTTACTGTAAATTCTGTCGCGTTTGCAAGTGGATGGGTAAACCGATCCAAGCTGTGCCGGTTGCACCTTTGCAGTCTATTTCTGCTATTAACAAACCTTTTCAGCAGGGTTCTTGTGAATTATGTTGGTCCTTTGCCCAAAGCAAACAGTGGTAACCAGTTTCTCTTAACCATCATCTGCGCTGCCATTCGTTTCCCTGAAGCCATTCTACTGAGAAAAATCACGGCTGACAGTATTGTTAAGGACCTGGTGAAATTCTTAACGTTTTGACTTCCGCGGGCATTGCAATCAGACCAAGGTTATCAAATGTCTTCCAGCAAAAGCTACAACAGTTGGGTGTAACCTACTGCCCCTTTAGCGCCTACCATCTCAAGGTACTCTTGAGAGATTCCATAAACATTCCATTTATGTTGAGAGTTTACTGCTTTGTTTGAGAAAGACTGGGATGAAGGGGTCCCTCTTGTGCTGTTTGGGGAGGTCGCTCAGGAATCTCTCGGTTTTAGTCTAAATGAGCTTGTGTTTGGACATCATGTCAGAGGTCATTTGAGCTTGCTGAGAGAGGCTTTGGCAGGGCAACACCTTAAACATAAAAACAAATCTGTTGGAGAACGTTAGCACTTTTCGATACAGATTGCGGCGTGCCTGTGATTTTGCCAGTGAGAATCTGGAGAAGGCGCAAACATTTGGTATGATCGAAAGGACTGAAACCGCATTTGAGGTGGGTGACCAAGTTCTGGTTTTGTTGCCTGATCTAGGGTCACTGTTGCAAGATCACTTTTTAGGCCCAATGTGTTTTTAACTATGGGATATCTGGATTACATCATCGCCACACCGGAGCGCAGTAAATAAAAACAGCTGTGTCATGTCAACATGTTGAAACCATACTTCTCCCGTTACGATCGGGCGGAGAAGTCAGTGGAAACCGGTACTGATGTTCTACCTATGGCCACTGCTGTCACCGTTGACTATAGTCTTCCTCAAAACCACAAAGGAAACCCCAATACATCCTGTGCCTGTGGGACGGCTGAGTAACTCAGAGATTCTAGAAAACTTTGATGTATTTTTGGCACACTTGTCTCCGGTGGAAAAAGGCGACATTGTTGCACTGGTTTTAAATAGAATATCAGGGTTTATTCTCAGAAGTGCCAACTCAGACACATTTACTAGAGCATTGCATTGATGTCGGGGACTCTTCCCCAATTAAACATGCCTATCGAGTGAACTCTGAAAAGAGAGAGAAACTCTGCCATGAGGTAGAGTTCATGCTTTTGCACGGCATTGCACAACATGACAACAGTCCGGAGTTCACCCTGTATCATTATATTGGTACCTAAGGCAGATGGGTCTCTGCGGTTTTGTTCAGTCGGACTGGTACCCTTTGCCCAGGGTTGACGATTGTGTGGACTGTGTTGGCGCTGCTAAGTATGTTAGCAAGTTCAATATGCTGAAGGGATATTGGCAGGTCCCTCTAACTGAGCGAGCCAAAGAGTTGTCTGCTTTTGTCACTCCTGGTGCTTTGTTTTACTACCTTCATCTACCGTTTGGGTTACGAAATGCTGGAGCCACGTTTCAAAGGCTCATGCACATTGTGCTGAGTGGCCTGGAAAATATGCGGAGGCATATTTAGACGATGTGGTCGTATTTAGCACCACCTGGCCTCAACACCTTCAGGATATTAGGAGTCTGTTCGGGCGTTTTGCAGCTGCCAACGTGACAGTTAACCTGTTGCCCGAGCAACAGTGAAGTATCTTGGTAGTGGGGCAAGAGAAAGTCCAAACGGTCCTGGCAAAAGTGGAGGCCGTCAATAACTTTCCAGTGCCAGCTTCTCGCCAGGAACTGTGCAGATTCTTGGAAATGGCTGGCTACTACTGGGCTTTTGCCCAGGTTGTTATGCCACTTACAGATTTGACCAGTCCGAAAGTAATTTTCCGTTGGAGCCCCGACTGTCAGGAGGCTTTTGAGAAGACAAAGACCCTTTTGGTCTCTGCACCAGTGCTAGCTTCTCCGGATTTCCGTCGTCAATTTGCTTTGTACACCGATGCCAGTAATGTAGGAGCAGGGGCTGTGCCTCATATCAAAAATATTACTCGACTATCGAGAAGGAGACTCATTCTGAGAACTAAGATATGTAGTCTTCTTCTCTGCAGATCTCCTCTCAAGCTCTGTCAGGTTGGATGGGGAGCGACGCTGCACAGCATTTTCAGGTCTCTCCAGAGATGTTTTATCGGGTTTCAAGTCTGGGCTGTGGCTGGGCCCCTCAAGGACATTCATAGACGTGTCCTGAAGCCACTCCTGCGTTGTCTTGGCTGTGTGCTTAGTGTCATTGTACTGTTGGAAGGTGAGCCTTCGCCCTAGTCTGAAGTTGAGCACTCTGGAGCAGGTTTTCATCAAGGATGTCTATGTACTTTGCTCCATTTATCTTTGCCTCAAATCTGACTAGTCTCCCAGTCCATGCCACTGAAAACCATCCCCACAGCATGACACTGCCACCATCATGCTTCACCATAGGGATGGTGCCAGGTTTCCTCCAGGCCAAAGAGTTCAATCTTGGTTTCATTAGACCAGAGAATATTGTTTCTCGTGGGCTGAGAGTCTTTCGGTGCCTTTTGGCAAACTCCAAGCGGACTGTCGTGCATTTTACTGAGGAGTGGCTTCCGTCTGGCCCCTCTACCATAAAGGCCTGATTGGTGGAGTGCTGCAGAGATGGTTGTCCTGGAAGATTCTCCCATCTCCACAGAGGAACTCTAGAGCTCTGTCAGAGTGACCATTGGGTTCTTGGTCACCTCCCTGACCAAGGCCCTTCTCCCCCGATTGCTCAGTTTGGCCGGGGCGGCCAGCTCTAGGAAGAGTCTTGGTGGTTCCAAACTTCTTCCATTTAAGCATGATGGAGGCCACTGTGTTCATGGGGATCTTCAATGCTGCAGAAATGTTTTGGTACCCTTTGTCAGATCTGTGCCTCCACAATCCTGTCTCTACAGATAATTGCTTCAACCTCATGGCTTGGTTTTTGCTCTGACATACATTGTTAACTGTGGGACCTTATACAGACAGGTGTGTGCCTTTCCAAATAATGTCCAATCACTTGAATTTACCACAGGTGGACTCCAATCAAGTTGTAGAAACATCTCAATGATGATCAATGGAAACAGGATGCACCTGAGCTCAATTTCGAGTCTCATAGCAAAGGGTCTGAATACTTATGTAAATAAGGTATTTGTTTTTTATTTGAAATACATTTGCAAAAAATTCTAAACTTGTTTTCACTTTGTCATTATTGGGTATTGTGTGTAGCTCGCTGAAGATTTCTAAGAAGATTGATGAGGAAAAAAACGATTTCCTAAATTTTTGAATAATGCTGTAACGTAACAAAATGTGGAAAAAGGGAAGGGGTCTGAATACATTTTCTGAAGGCACTATATATATTTTTTTTTACTTATTTGAATAAAACGCATGTTGCTGTAGTTTGTCCATAAATCATAAAAATTGTATACTAGTTGAAGTTTATTGTAAACTATATATCTATGTCTATGGACATGTCTCATTACCTTAACAATTTCCTGTAGAAACTCAAATCAGTTTTTAAGTAAAGTTTTATTCACCCAGGATGCATCATCTAGAGGAGTCTTCAGAATGAGTTTCTCATTCTCAAACACCCCCTTTACCCCACTTGGCCTTCTCATTACCGAAACGCTAGAGAGCAAAAAATGTGAAAATTCAGATTTTTTTTAAATTTTGTAATTGTAAAAATTTTATTTTCAGGGTTATTTTTAACTCAGGCCTTTTCATTAGGGAGCAATGTAAAAAAAATTGAAATATTGATTTGTAACTTTTTTGGACTGAACTCTTACGGTATTGAAAATGTTGTGATAATGTTGGTAAAATGCATAATATATTATCAAAATACATAATAATAATTATGAAATAGATAAGTACAGGTCCTATTCTCAGTGATTCAATAGAACATGTTGTAAAAAAGTACACTTGAGAATTGTTTTGTTTTTTTGGGACAGTTTTGTGAGAATGACCCAGGATGACTATCTGTAACAAACTTTAAATTGCATTTCCAGGCACAAGCCTTTCACCCCATCCTAAATTGGTTTAGACATGATTATTCCACCCCTGGCTGAGTATAGAGAGACATATGGTGCCTCCTTTTTCCCTGGAAGAGGTGGTCTTCACTGTAATATCCCTTAAACAAATGTAAACTATGTTTTTGTCTTATTATTAGCGCAAAATTGAAAAACAATGTAACCGGGAATCAAAATGGCATGCCCATACTCCATTATTTCCCAATTATGCCTTGCGATCTGGAGGGCGGCCTTTTGCAGCCTCCCAATGGTCCAAATGTGGAATCCGTACCCTTGCCGATATCATGGACAGCAATGGTTTTAGAACATTCCAAGCCCATTCTACGCTGGCCTATGGAGTCCCTTGGGATAACTACCGAACCATCCAATTATGGGATTCATAAATAAATTATCTGGGTTCCCAAAAGGACTGATCTCTATAAAGTATAACTCATATTCTGAGCTAGCCATTAAAAAAGTATGGTCCACCGATCTAAGTGAATCTGAACAACTCTTTAACTGGAACAGAATATGGAAAAATACGACCTTGGCATCCCGTAATCCGAACTATCAATTTATACATTTTAAATTTGTTCACACACTCAAGGAACAATTGAGGCCTGGGCAAATATACTTGACTCTGTAAAGAATTAAGCCCAACACACATACAGTGCCTTCAGAAAGTATTCAAACCGCTTGACTTTTTCCACATTTTGTGTTACAGCCTGAATTTAAAATTTAGATGTTGTGCCTACTACCACAATACCCGACAATGTCAAAGTGGAATTGGGTTTTTGGAAATTTTTACAAATGTAATATATTTTAAAGCTTAAATGTTTTCAGTCTAAGTATTCAACCCTTTATTATGGGAAGCCTAAACAAGTTCAGGAGTAAAAATGTGCTTAACAAGTCACATAAGTTGCATGGACTCAATTATAGTGTTTAACACAGATTTAACCACAAAGACCAGGGAGGTTTTCCAAAGCCTCGCAAAGAAGGGGACCTATTGGTAGATGGGTAAAAATAAAAAAGCAGACATTGAATATCCATTTGAGCATGGTGAAGTTATTAATTACACTTTGGATGGTGTATCAATACACCCAGTCACTACAAAGATACAGGCATCCTTCATAACTCAGTTGCCGGAGAGGAATTAAACTGCTCAGGGATTTCACCATGAAGCCAATGGTGACTTTAAAACTTTTAAAGTGTATTGTCTGTGATAGGAGAAAACTGAGGATGGATCAACAACATTGTAGTTACTCCACAATGCTAACCAACTTGACAGAGTGAAAAGAAGGAAGCCTTTATAGAATAAAAAATATTCCATAACATGCATCCTGTTTGCAACAAGACACTAAAGTAACACTGCAAAAAATGTGGCAAAGCAATTTTCTTTGTCCTGAATACAAAGTGTAATGTTTGGGGAAAATACAACATACGTATTACTGAGTACCACTCTCCATATTTTCAAGCATGGTCGTGGCTGCATCCTGTTATGGGTATGCTTGTAATCGTTAAGGACTGGGAAATTTTCAGGAAAAAAACTAAATGGAATGGATATAAGCACAGGCAAAATCCCAGCCCTCAATGGCATTGTGTTGCCCTCAGGCAACAAACTACCTTTTTGGACCTCACACCGCCCCTTTAATTTAAAAAAATAATATATATAATATCACCTGACATGTCTGTGTCCAATGAAATGAGGGGCTGAAGTGGGTCTGGCCTTTTTGTCTGGGGGTGGAGCAGTCCTTTCAGGAAGCAAAGCCGCATGGGACACTGTGCCACCAATTGTTAAGATAAAATCACTTTTAACATGTTTAAATTGAAATCACTTGATATAAAAAAATATATGCATCTGCATGAATGTTTAAATACTTATTTTGTTTTTATTTATACACTAAAATTGTGTTTTTTGGTTTGTTGCCTCAGGGCAACATTGTGCAGTGATGTGCTCGGATGCTTGAGGAGAGTCAGGAAGAGTGGATCCCCGAATCAGGTTTGAGAGACAGTTAGGAGGTCAGGGGTCAGTTAGGGGTCAGTCAGCAAAGTAGTGTGTGTGTGTGTGTGTGTGTGTATGTGTGTGTGTGTGTTTGCATGCGTGTCAGTGGATGAAGGGTATATGACACATTCAAATTTGTGCTTCCTGCTTTCTTTATTAAAGGAGAATGCCTGTCTGTTGACAATGAGGATGAAGATGAAGATGTAGCAGAGGTTGATGTTCCACGCCTACTCCAGGGGAGAACACCCCACAATGATTACTTCAATGCTTACCCAGAATGGCAGGGCCTGCATTCAAGATTTGATGATATCATGTCCCCGAGTGTCCCAAGTAGCTGACACCATGATACTGAATAGATGGGAGGCCATCAAAAAATCCCTGCACTTCAGTAACAATGAAGAGAGACAGGAGGAAAATGGTGATCCACTCCACAAGATCCGACCACTGGTCACTCATCTAACCTCAAAACTGACGTCAATCCGAATGGGTGAGAAGCTGGCTGTTGATGCGCAGATGGTCCCATTCAAGGGAAAAAACAGATTGAAGCAATACCTGCCATCAAAACCAAAGAAATGGGGCTACAAGGTACTTGTCTTGGCTAGCTCTGATGATGTCCCGCACAACTTAGAAATCTACACAGGGAGAGTTGTACAACCCCCTGAGCTAGCAGATGTGGGAGCAAGTGACAATGTTGTCACAGCCTATACCCAAGCAAGAGAACTACAAGCTCTTCTTCGACAACTGGTTTACGAGTGTCCCTCTTGTGCTCACACTGGCTCAGCAGGGAATTCACTGCACTGGTACTGTTTGTGGCAACAATCTACCAGGCGTCAACTTGATGTGCGATGCTGAGCTGAAGAGAGCAGTACGTGGATCTTTTGAACAGAAGATGGCCATTGTTGGAGAAACCACCTTGCACGCTGTGAAGTGGTACGATAACCGCTCAGTGACCCTTCTGAGTGATTACACTGGAGCCCACCCAGTCACCGAGGTTGACAGGTGGGATCGCAAGCGAAAGATGATCACCCAAGTCCCCTGCCCTGCTGTGGTGACAGAATACAACAAGAATATGGGTGGGGTGGATCTGCTCGACTCACTGATTGCACTGTACCGGAACAAAATCAGATCAAAGAAGTGGTACCACCGGCTGGTGTTCCACTTCCTGCATATGATCATCGTGACCACCTGGCTGCTCTACCGAAGAGATTGTGAAGGCACTGGCATGAGAAAGAAGGAACAAATGAAGCTGTATACCTTCAAGTCATACATCGCTGAAGGCCTATGCAAAAGTAGAAAGAGTCTGGAGCGCAAGAAAGGTCGTCCCAGTTCCACAATTGCTGGTGAGTATGAGGAGAAGAGGAGAAAAGGACCCGCTGCTCCAATTCCAGTCCCTGATGTGCGCCTTAATGCCACAGCCCACTGGATGATTATGGCTGAAAAGAAGGGGAGATGCAAGGTGCACAGGTACACCAAAAGCCGAAAATGATGATGTCCACCTCTGTTTCACATCCACCAGCAACTGCTTCCTGAGGTTCCACACAGAATAGGAAATCAGAGTGTGTTTTGTCAAAAAGAGAAACACTGATTCAAACAATAACCCACACAAACACACATTCAGACACACTGAAACACACACACAATCGCACATATACCCGCACACACACACACAGACAGTCATTTGGATGTTGGTTTATGTGTTCATATGAAATGTGAGAAACATTTATACACAAGGTGTTAGTTGTAATTAGTAGTAGTTTGTTTATTTGATTGTTTGATGTTTTGACTTTAAAGCTTCCAATTGTGATTGGTTGGAACCATTTGTGGTTGATGTTTGTCAAAATATAACTTTTTGTAATGCATATATTGCTTGTTTTCCTTATTCCTTATATGTACTATAGAAAACATTGGTGTTTCAGTACCCTCGTAGCACATTGTTGCCCTGAGGCAACAAACCAATATCTGGTTGGAGCTAGAGGAAAACCTGATTCAGTCTGCTTTCCACCAGACACTAGGAGATTCATTCACTTTTCAGAAGGACAATAACCTAAAACACAAGGCCAAATCTACACTGGTGTTGCTTACCAAGAAGATAGTGAATGTTCCTGAGTGGCCGAGATACAGTTTTGACTTAAATCTACTTGAAAATCTATTGCAAGGCCTGAAAATTGTATTCTCGCAAATGATCAACAACTCATTTGACAGAGTTTTAAGCATTTTGAAAAGAATAAGGAGCAAATGTTGCACAATCTTTGATTGAGAAATAGGGTTGGGGGGAATGGGATGGGGAGTTGGGGATGTGGGCCCAGCTCATTTTGTTTCTTTTTCTTTACATACCAATTATTATTACAAAATCCTGTGGGATCAATATGATCCTTTCTCTATATGTATTTATTTTTTCCCCTTTAGTGTGGCAGCCTACGGGTACATGTGGTATAAACAAAGTTTGTAAATGAACATGAATATTGTACCTGTAACTCCCCCAACAATTTTTTTTACAAAGAAAATAAAAACTTGGTCAAAGAAAAAGAGACTAGACTCCGTTTCATGCATCTTTGCGTTTTGCTATAAATGCTAAGTCACTCACCCATCATTGTACATTGTATCAAATGGTGTGCTGGACCTGGCTTTAAATGCGTAGATGGCAACATTATGTGTTCATCTACAAAACCCTTCTGGGTAAACTCCCTCTACATATGTAGCCTGCTCTCCTTCACCACTAGGAGTTAGCAGACACGGTCTACAAGGTGGTTGCTACTTACAGCCCCCAGGGCCGTTACCGAGCAAGGCAAAACTGCCTTTTCCTATTGTGCACCAGAGGCATGGTATAGTCTGCAAAATGTGCTTCACCTAGATGTACTAGTGCCTGTTAGTGAGTTTAGAACTCTGTTCAGGAGGATTGTAATTGTTTCCTGTAGGCCGGATCAGCTCCTGGTGGCATGTTACTGTTCTGTTTATGTTGTATGTTTAACATTTTGTCATGTATTGCCTACAGCTGCCTTCTTGGCCAGGTCTCCCTTGCAAAATAGACTGTATCTCAATGTGTTTTTTTCCTGGTTAAATAAAAATACATAGACGATGGCTGTCAATCTTTGTCGATAGATGATACTATTGTAATATCGCCCAACCCTAAATGGAACCCCCCTGACAGATAGACGGATAGAGTGGGAGAGTGCCACAGAGAAAAGGGGCCCTCTGCCCCCCGTCTAATTGATTGAGGGTGCAGGTGAATCTGAGTGACAGCTTGATGACAAAGGCGGCCATCTTGCTTATCTGTTAGGGGAACAGGTGTCTTGAGCCATTCAATTTCCTCCCCACAATCGCCCACACTGAGAAAAGGAAATTATACTGAACAAAAAATATAAATGCAACATGTAAAGTGTTTGTAAGAATATCTAGAATATAAATACACAACGTGGAGGATTATTGGTCAATAGAGTACTGAAGGTCAAAAGGACTAAAAGTCAATAGAGTACTATCGATGAATGGAAAAGTGGTTTTTCTGTAATAGGAGATCAATGATCAATGGGTCAGAGACATGGGAGGAATTTCAGTCCGGGACTCATAGCTACATGTCAAGTTCTCATTGGTCCAAATTGTTTGTTTAGGATACATGTTATTTGGCGATTGGCCCAGTTTTATTGCAAGGAATTCTAATTGGTCAACCACAGGCTAAAGCTGGGTTATTAAGTAGATCCAGTCCCTTTGTTCTGGGGAGAGAATCACTGGAGAGAATCCCTGGAGAGAATCACTGAGGACAGGGGAGAATGATTTGTTCTCTTTGAATAAAACTTTGATTTTCTTTGGGGTCTGTGTTATTGAAGCCAAACATCAACATGTTGGTCCCATGTTTCATGGGCTGAAATAAAAGATCCCAGAAATACACCACCGTTCTAAAGTTTGGGGTCACTTGGAAATGTTCCTCTGTCCAATGTCTTTGTCCATCTTAATCTTTTCTTTTTATTGAACAGTCTGAGATATGTCTTTTTCTTTCAACTCTGCCTAGAAGGCCAGCATCCCGGAGTCGCCTCTTCACTGTTGATGTTGAGACTGGTGTTTTGCGGGTACTATTTAATGAAGCTGCCAGTTGAGGACTTGTGAGGCGTCTGTTTCTCAAACTAGACACTCTAATGTACTTGTCCTCTTGCTCAGTTGTGCACTGAGGCCTCCCACTGCCTGTTAGAGCCAGTTTGCGCTGTTCTGTGAAGGGAGTAATACACAGCGTTGTACAAGATCTTCAGTTTCTTGGCAGTTTCTCATATGGAATGGCCTTAATTTCTCAGAACAAGAATAGACTGACGAGCTTCAGAAGAATGTTATTTGTTTCTGGCCATTTTGAGCCTGTAATCGAACCCACAAATGCTGATGCTCCCAGAAACTCAACTAGTCTAAAGGCCAGTTTTATTGCTTCTTTAATCAGAACAACAGTTTTCAGCTGTGCTAACATAATTGCAAAAGGGTTTTTTCTAATGATCAATTAGGCTTTTAAAATGATCAACTTGGATTAGCTAACATATTGGTTAACACATGGTTGCTGATAATGGGGCTCTGTATGCCTATGTAGATATTCCATAAAAAATCTGCTGTTTCCAGCTACAATAGTCATTTACAACATTAACAATGTCTACACTGTGTCTACACTGTATGTTATTTTAATGGACCAAAAATTTGCTTTTCTTTCAAAAACAATGACATTTCTAAGTGACCCCAAACGTTTGAACGGTAGTACATATACTGTACTAATACAATTACTCAGAGAAAGAGGTTAGTAATATATTTATTTTTTTCAAAGGTGGGGGTCAAAATTGACACCCCTGTTTTCAATAGCTCACATTGCAAGGATACACAGCACTGAGCCTTTAAAAAAAATTGAGTTGGGGAACACATTGGGAGGGATCTTAGACCATTCCTCCATACAGAATCCTTCCCGGTCCTTGATATCCTTCATCTGCACTTATGGACTGCCCTCTTCAATTCAAACCACAGGTTTGTCCGGAGACTGAGATGGCCATTGCAAAATGTACTGTAGATTTTGTTGCCAATTAACAATTTCTTTGTGGATTTCGATGTGTGCTTTGGGTTACTGTCTTGCGGGTAGATCCACTTGCGGCCAAGTTGTAGCCTCCTGGCAAAGGCAACCAGGTTTTTGGCAAAAATGTCCAGGTACTGGGTAAAGTTAATGATGCCACTGACCTCAACAAGGGGTCCTTGGGCCCTTGTTGAGGTCAACGGCATCATGAACGTACCTGGACAGTGGAAGCAAAATTGCCCTATAACATCAATTACTGTATCCACCACCATAATTTACAGTAGGTTTGGGGTTATTTTCTGCTCATGCATTCTCATTTCAACGCAAAACCCAGCAATGGTGGCACTATTTTCTACCATCTGACCAAAGCACCAGTTCCAATCAAAGTGTCGATGCTGTTAAGCAAACTCCAGGCGTTTACATTTCTTGGATGACATGAAAAGAGAGCTCTTTGGCCATGCACATCAGTGGTGGGTTTGGCGACAAAATGAGAACGCATGAGCAGAAAAGAACCCCGTAATGCTAGAAATACCCCCAACTAACTCAATTGATTTTCTGGGTGTATTTCTTTATTTTCTTTATTTTTATGGCAATTTTTAGGCCATTTCTTCTGATGAAGACAGTTGAATGTTGAGTGGAGCTATTGGAGAGTGTATGAAATCCTATTTGCATTAACCGTTCCTATAAGGAATAGGGTGCTATTTAGGATGCTGACAGGGTTTGTTAACGTATGGTCGATGTAAAAAATAAAAAATATAAAAAAATACATATAGCTTAGTAGAACCCCCCTCCCCTTGCTTAGACTCTTATGTGTTAACTAGGGTTGGGCTGACATTTTAAAGTCTCCTCATCTCATTCCTCCATGCTGCAATAAAAACGCCATAAAATAAGTGGTGTGTATAGAACAGCAATGTGATCTCACAGTGGCACACAATGGTGCATGGTTTCCTAAAAATACTGGGCAGAGCAGGATACTTTATGGCTCTGAGACAATTAAACTGATCCTGGTTTTATTGACGGGTAGGGCGACTGGGATAAAGATGGAGAGAGAGATGTGGGAGAGTGGGTGTGAGAGAGAACCACTGGGCCCACTGTCATTTCAACATGAAAATGTGGGTAATATTTGGTTGAGATGTTGATCAATTAGATTTCAACCTTTATTCACCCACTCAAGACAGCCAACAGTTATTTTTACATTTCGTTACTATCAAGTTTGAAAACTATAATCAACTAATAATCAACTACATTTAAATATTAGATTGTGGTTGAGAACACATTGTGATCTGATTTGACCATTCCACACCATGAATTCAACAGGGATTATCCATGAAGCGTGTTGATTAGATGTTTAGAAGTAGTTGCCATTTTGTGACGTAGGCATCTTTACATTAACTTCTTAGGGAGCGGTAGCTGAGGTGTCGGTTTTGGAGAGTCTGGCGTGCCCTAGGATATGCACATAATTAGTACTATTGGATAGGAAACACTCTGAAGTTTCTAAGAGTGTTAAAATATTGTCTGTGTATAACAGAACTGATATAGCAGGCAAAAACCCGAGGAATTTCTGCCCTGGAAAAAGTGTTTTTGACACACAGCCTCATTTTGAACACCTCCGCATTGAAAACATCCATAGATGGGAGTAAGATTGCAGTACCTATTGCTTCCACTGGATGTCAACAGTCTCTAGACAGTGTTTGGTGATGTTAGGTTGCTCTGGATGGTAATAGAAGAAGAATTTCGAACTAGTCACCAGATGTAAACAGAAGAGGATGCGCGTTCACGGGCTCGCGCGCGCGCTGTGGTTTTTTCCTTTCCTATCGTCCAGTTTATAATCCGGTTGAAATATTATAGTAAATATACATAAAAGTGTTCCTAAGGATACATTATCAATGATGTTTGATTGTTCTTGGACAAGTGTATAGGTTGAACGTGTTCTCTTCACGGTTCAATGGGCGAGTGGATGCTGTATTTTATGAACATAACGCGCCAACCAAACAGAGATTTATGGATTATAATAAATGACTTTTTCTAACAAAATAACCATTGGATGTCTTTGTTGGACACTTGGGAAGCCCTCAGCAGAAGTTCTTCAAAAGGTAAGGGATTTGTTTTCGCTGTGAAATGTGTTTTGTGTGAACCGCGATGGTTTATGAATTTATGCTAATGGTTAAATATTATAGGTGCTATCGACAAACAATCGAATGTGGTGCTTTCGCCATAAAGGCTTTTGGAAATCTGACAACGCTAGCGCCCCACTGCTCCCTAATTAAACAAGGATACAAGCCTGAGCTAAGAACAGGAAAACACCCTGATATGTACATTGTCTTCAAAGTATTCACACCCCTTGTGTTTTTCCACATTTTGTGTTACAGCCTGAATTTAAAATAGATTTTAGAGAGAATTTTGTCACTGGCCTACACACAATATCACATAATGTCAAAGTGGAATTATATTTAATTAAAAATAAAAAGCTGAAAGGCCTTGAGTCAATAAGTATTCAACCCCTTTGTTATGGCAAGCCTAGATAAGTTCAGGAGTAAACAGTTTCTCACAAGTCATAATGTTGCATGGCTTGCGTAACATGATTTCTGAATGACTACCTAATCTCTGTACCCCACACATACAGATAATTGTAAGGTCCCTCAATCTAGCAGTGAATTTCAAACACAGATTCAACCACAAAGATCAAGGTTTTCCAATGCCTCGCAAGGAAGGGCACCGATTAGTAGATGGGTGTAAGGGTCGACACTGGTAGACAAGAAGCAGGGACAGGGAGGGTACATTTAATAGAAACGGCCATGGAACAGGACAGGACAGTGTCTGGACATGAACACATAACGACATTAATGCAGACACCGAGAACAGACAGATAGACGGAGAAATCAACAAAGGGAAGGAGTCCAGGTGAGTCCAACGATCGCTGCTGCGCGTAATGATGGTGACAGGTGTTTTTTTTTTAAGACTTGAATATCCCTTTGAGCATGGTGAAGTTATTAATTACACTTTGGATGGTGTATCAATACACCCAGTCACTACAAAGACACAGGCGTCCTTAACTTCTTAGGGAGCAGCGCATGAGTTGACCGTTTTGGAGAGCCTGGCGTGCCCAAAGTAAAATGCCTCCCATTCAGGCCCAGAAAATAGGATATGCACATATTTGGTACCATTGGATAGGAAACACTCTGAATTTTCTAAAAGTGTTAACCATTTGTCTGTGAGTATAACAGAACGGATATGGCAGGCGAAACCCCTAGGAATTTCTGTCCTGGAAAAAGTGGTTTTGACAGTGCCTCATTTGGAACCCCTCCCTCATGAAAATGCCCATAAAAGGGCATATGAATGCAGTACCTATCGCTTCCTCTGGATGTCAACAGTCTCGAGACAGTGTTCAGATATTTTTTGGATGCTTTAGAGAAGAGAAGAAGAGGAAATCAGGAAGTGTCCCCTCAGATGTCAATAGAAGAGGACGCGCGCTCTCGCCAAGCGCGCTCTGTGTTTTTTTCCGTTCTTATCGCTCAGTTTATATTCCGGTTGAATTATTATAGTAAATATACGTAAAAGTGTTCCTAAGGATACATTTAAAATGATGTTTGATTGTTCTTGGACAAGTTTATACGTATAAGTTGAACGAGTTCTATTCACGTTTCAATGGAGGAGTGGAGGCTGTAGTTTCTGATTATAACCCGCGAACCAAATGGAGATTTAAGGATATAATACATTACTTTTTCTAACAAAAGAACCATGGATTGTCTTCGTTGGACACTTAGGAAGACCTCAGCAGAAGTTCTTCAACAGGTAATTGATTTGTTTTCACTGTGAAATGTGTTATGTGTGAACCGTGATGGCTTATGAATTCATGGTAATGGGAAAAATAGTGAAGGTGCTACCCTCAAACAATCAAATGTGGTGCTTTCGCCGTAAAGCCTTTTTGAAATCTGACAACGCTGTGATATTGCCAAGAAACAGAGCTTTTGATGAGTATGAAACACTTGTATATTGGTGCATGTTTAATAATTCAGCTTTTGGATTTTGAATTTGGCTAGCGCCCCACTGCTCCCTAATAGGTTAACTCAGTTGCCAGAGAGGAAGGAAACTGCTCAGGGATTTCACCATGAGACCAATGGGGAATTTAATGGCTGTGATAGTTTTCTCCTGAGGATGGAGCAACAATATTGTAGTTAGTCCAAAAGACGCCACAGTACCACTCTCCATATTTTCAAGCATAGTGGTGACTTCATGTTATGGGTATGCTTCTAATGGTTAAGGACCGGGGAGTTTCAGGATAAAAAAGAAATGCAATGGCAAAATCCTAGAGGAAAACCTGATTCAGTCTGCTTTACACTGGGAGGTGAATTCCCCTTTGAGCAGGACAATAATCCAAAACACAAGGCCAAATCTACACTGGAGTTGCATACCAAGAAGACAGTGAGTATTACTGAGTGGCCGAGTTACAGTTTTCACTTAAATCTGCTTGAAAATCTATGGCAAGACCTGAAATTGGTTGTCTAGCAATGATCAACAACCAATTTGAAGAATTCTTAAAGGAATAATTAGCAAATTTTTCACAGTCCAGGTGTGGAAAACTCTTAAACTTACCTAGAAAGAGTCACAGCTTTAATAGCTGCCAAATGTGATCCCAGTATGTATTGACTAAGGGATTTGAATACTTAAGTAATCAAGATAGTTGTTTTTTTCTTTTTACAAACGTTACAATTTCTTCCACTTTGACATTAGTATTTTGTGTAGATTGTTGACCAAAAAACTTCAATTCAAGCCATTTTAATCCCAAAAAGTTGAGGTGTGTGAATACTTTGAAGGCACTGTATAATACAATTCTATGCAAAATGCATGTTCAAGTCTGACGGTCTATACTACTCTTGGCTATTGTGTAATAATTAGGGCAGTAACTAGAAACAGCATTGTGTAAACCTTCGTCCATGTAAAACCATATGCAATTTATCAAAGTCAAGAACAATTTAAATGAAAAAGCACCAATTCTGGAACAGGCTTCTGGAAAACAAGGCACTGTCGGAACAGGCTTTGATGTTTTTAACTTAAGAACTTTTTCATCCTACCACTGCCCCCCTTGCGATCAGGTGCATATTTCAGGCAGAATGACATCTCCTGTAGTATTTCTGCCTCTGTAGCCTGTGATTCACCAAGACACACACCTGCTGTACAGGGGGAAACAAATGTTAGCTAGAGAAGATACTTAAATGTCATGATTTGGACTCCACTGTACCTATAATTACACTGCAAAGGTTGGAGTCCTCAAAGGCCCTCTTCAGCATTGGCATGAGGCTGTTTGTCAGGGTTCTGTATAGAACACAAAATATGTAATTTCCAAGCAACACGCCATTACGTAATTTAAAAGTGAAACAAATATGGTAATAGTTTACCGGTGTGTCGCTCTCATCACTTGGTCTGGGATGTCTTTCCCCCCAGCTTTGAGATATCTGTAATTTTACAAAATGACACTAATGTATTACACATGTACAGGATTTTTCCATCCAGTACTACATGGCAATATGTCATTCAACTAATACCAATTAAACATTTAATTGATCCCAATGTATTTTTGAAAATCATTCTCCTTTAGCTACTCGTCAATCTTCAGTAAATCCTCGTCCGACCCGTTCAGGTTGAAGTTACATTTCTCAACCGCACTTGGAGGACTGTCCTTTAAAGGGATCTGGAATGATGGGGCGGTGAGTCAGAAGCAGGTGCAAAGTTTTAATAAAACCAAACCAAGAACACTACACTAACATCAGGCAGTACGTCGATACACAAGCATACCAACCGGTGAGTGAACATGGGAGAGTGACATATAAAGGGGAGGAAATGGAGTCCATAATGATTCACATGTACGCGTAATGATGAATCCCAGGACCGGTGGTTAGTACTCTGGCGACATTGTATGCCGGAGGGAGGAGCAGGCGTGACAGTACCCCCCCCCCCCCGACGTGCGGCTCCAGACGCAGGACAACGCCAACCAGCGGGACAACCCTGAGGAGCGGGTCAGTCGGCTTTAGGTGGAAATCACGGATGATGTTGGAGTCCAGAATGTCCTCCACCGGGAACCCAAAACCGCTCCTCTGGGCCATACCCCTCCCAGTCCACCAGATACTGGAGCCAACCCCCACGACATCGGGAGTCCAGTAGGGATCTGACAGCGTACGCCGGGCTCACCTCAATGTCCAGGGGGGGTGGAGGTGTGGGGGACAGCAGCAGCTAGGGGACCAGGAACCACTAGCCTGAGAAGAGAGACATGAAGGGGGTGAGATACGGTAGTGACTGGATAATTTTAACCTGTATGTCACCTCATTGACCCTCCGGAGAAGCTTGAACGGCCCGGGGGCTCAGTTTCTTGCAGGGCAGGAGGAGTGGGAGGTTCCTTGTAGAGAGCCAGACACGATCCCCAGGATGGAACACAGGGGTCTCACTGCGGTGACGGTCTGCCTGCTCCTTCTGGAAGAGTGCCTCAGCGACCTAGAGAGCAGTGGGAAGACCAGGAAGAGGGATTAATCGACATGACTTGGAGAATCTATCCCCTACCACCAGAATTGTGGTGAAACCATCAGAAGGGGGAAGACCAGTAACAAAGTAGATGGGAGCAAGGTTGCTGAGGCACGGGAAGCGGCAGGAGCTTCCCTGCTGGAGCATTCTGGGGAGGGGGTCTTGGTTTGAGCACACACACGGAACAGGAGTTGACATACCGAGTGACATCCTGCACCAAGGTGGGCCACCAGTATTTCTCAGTGATGGAATGGATGGTGCGAGAAATACCTGGATACCCAGGTCAGCAGCCGATCCCTTATCCCTGAGGGAACGTAGATAACTTCTTAGGGAGCGGTTCCCGAGGTGACGGTTTTGGAGAGTCTGGCGTGCCCAAAGTAAAATGTCTCCCACTCAGGCCCAGAAAATAGGGTATGCACATAATTAGTACTATTGGATAGGAAACACTCTGAAGTTTCTAAAAGTGTTAACATAATGTCTGTGAGTGTAACAGAACAGAAATAGCAGGCGAAACCCCGAGAAAAATCTATCCGGAATTACTTTTTTTTGTCACATTGGCTCCCTATTGAGTTCTATGGCAAGCAGCTCCGAGATTTCAGTACCTATGGCTTCCACTAGATCTCAACAGTCTATATATAAAGCCTCAGAGAGATTGGAGGAAGCAGGAAGAATAGGTACAGGAAATGGCCAAGGTAGCTCAGATGTCAACAAGTTTTCTCGTGCTCGAGTCTAGCTGCGCGCCCCACTTTATTTTACTTATATAACGTTCAGGTGACCATCCGAGTGAAATATTATCGCTCATATTCATAAAAGGATAGCTAAGGATGCATTTTAACTGGTATTTGTTTAGGAAAAGTTTATAGGTATATTTGAATGCGTTCTCTTCACGTTTCAATGGATGATTCGACGTTGGATTTTCTGAACATAACGCACCAACCAAACAGAGATTTATGGATATAATAAATGACTTTCTAACAAAAGAACCATGGATTGTCTTCGCTGGACACTTGGGAAGCCCTCAGCAGAAGTTCTTCAAAAAGTAAGGGATTTGTTTTCGCTGTGAAATGTGTTTTGTGTGAACCGTGATGGTTTATGAATTTATGGTAATGGAAAAATATTGGAGGTGCTACCCTCAAACAATCAAATGTGGTGCTTTCGCCGTAAAGCCTTTTTGAAATCTGACAATGCTGTGATATTGCCAAGAAGCAGAGCTTTTGATGACTATGCAACACTTGTATATTGATGAATGTTTAATAATTCAACTTTGGATTTTGAATTTGCCGCCTTGCATTTCACCGGGTAGTGTCGGGAGTCCAGCGCCCCACTGCTCCCTAAGTAGATAAGCGCGGGAGAACAATTGTGGGGTGCGAGCTCCCTCTAGAGCCTGGCGGAGGTCCACATCTATGTCCCAAACCACTGGACCCACGACTTGGGAGGATGGGATTATGGGTGCCTTCTGGACAGGAGCCGCTCCCAAATCGTACATATGGGACAGGGCATTGATGTTCTTAGAACCTGGGTGATAGGGCAGCGTGAAGTCGAACCTGGTAAAGAAAAGTGCCCACCTGGCGGATTCAGTCTCCTCGCTGTCCATATGTACTAAAGGTTCCGATAGTCTGTGAGGATGACGAATGGTTCCTTGGCACCCTCCAGCCAGTGTTTCCACTCCACTAATGCCAACTTTACCGCCAAGAGCTCCCGATCACGGACGTCGTAATTCCTCTCTGCGAGAGACAGTTTCTTGGAGAAGAAAGTACAAGGATACAATTTTAGTGGGTCCCACTGTCTGTGACAAAACTGCCCCCACACCCACCTCCGATGCGTCTACTTCAACCACAAAAGGTAGCGTTGGATCTGGGTGTTTTTGCAAGGGGGCAGAGGTGAAACGCCCCTTGAGGAGACGAAAGGCCTTGTTGGCTGCTGGAGACCACACCAACCTATGAGGCCCACCCTTGAGGAGGGAGCGGCGACGGCGCTGAAGTTCCGGCAACCCCAGAAACCGTTGCAACCCCTTGATGGTGGTTGGGACTGGCCATGACCTTACCGCATCTACCTTCTTGTCCTCCATTCCCTCCCTGTTGGCCGATTTGGTAGCCCAAACTTCTCCGCCTTGAAGTGGCAGGTATTTAGCCAAGAGGCGTTCCAGGACTGCTCGAACGTGAGTGATATGATCTTCCAATTTGGTCGAGAAGATCAGGATGTCATCTATGTACACAATCACCTGATGTCCGAGCATGTCCCTGAACACCTCGTTGACGAATGCCTGGAACACTGACGAAGCATTGGCTAAGCCAAAGGTCATAACCAAGTACTCGTAGTGACCAAACATCGTGCTGAATGCCATCTTCCACTCATTCCCCTCCCTGTTGCGAATGAGATTGTAGGCACTCCGCAGGTCCAGTTTGGTGAAGAACCAGGCCCCGCGGAGCTGCACGATGGCACCAGCGGGAGAGGGTACCGATAGTTTGCGGTGATGTCATTGAGTCCACGGTGATTGATATAAGGGCGCAATCCTCCTTCTTGGCCATGAAGAAGAAAGCAGCCGATGCAGGGAACGTGGACCTGCGGATAAAACCCTGTTGGAGCGCCTCTTGAATGTAGTCCTCCATGGCCTGGGTCTCAGCCACCGACAGAGGGTAGATGCGTCTGCTCAGAGGTGTAGCACCGGAAAACAGGTCAATGGCACAGTCCCAGGGCGATGAGGAGAGAGACAGGTAGCGCGGGTCTTGGAGAATACCTCCCTTAGATCCTGATATTCATCCGGGATGTTGGGCTGGAGGGCAACCACAGGATTCTCAACTGAAGAGTATAGCAGGAAGAGCTGAATCTGGAATACTCACTCCTGGTCCAGGGGATGTAACATCACGTGACCGTCCCGCTGCTCTGGTGTATCCCGGATTCTGAAGTAATGGACACCGCTGGCGCTTGTGCCCTCCCTGGCCACAGTACAGACAGAGCCCCAGCTGTATCCGTCTGTGTCGTTCCACAGCGGGAAGGCGTGTGACCCCTACCTCCATGGGTTCAGGCTCTGATCCCGAACACTCACCGAAGGAGGTAGAGAAGCGATGGAGATGCCAACGCTCCCGGAGGAGGTTATCCAGATGGATGGCCATCACAATGAGTGCGTCCAGGGTGAGATTGCCATCTCGGGCATGCCAGTTCCGTCTGGACCTCCTCGCGCTCCATCCACTGGAAGCTGCTACGGTCAGCAGAGAAATAATTGTGGCAACCTTAGACCTCTCGGTGGTGGGAGCTCCCATCTGATGTGCGAAATAGAGGGAGCACTGAAGGAGGAAGCCACGGCATTTGGATGGCGTCCGTCATATTCTCCAGGAGGGATAGACAGGCATCACTGACCTGAGCGGGTTGCTGAATGGGCTGGTGTGCTGACTCATTGGGTAGACTGGCTCTAGAATATCCTCCGCTGTTGAGACATTGTAGACTGCGGAGAACCTCTTCCATGGCCGTCCCCAGTTGAGCCAGCTGATCATGGTGTTGACAAAGAACGTCACCTTGTTCATTGATTGTCTGGGAGATGTCCGGTTGTAATATTACTTCCATATTTTGAGTTGGTATTCTGTAATGATGGGGCGGTGAGTCGGAAGCAGGTGAAACGTTTTAATAAAACAACAAAACCAAGAACACGACACTAACATCAGGCAGTACGCCAATACACAAGAACAATACCAACTGGTGAGTGAACATGGGAGAGTGACATATAAAGGGGAGGAAATGATGAAGGTAATGGAGTCCAGGTGTGAATCATAATGATTCACAGGTGCGCGTAATGATGAGTGCCAGGTGTGCATAATGATGAATCCCAGGACCGGTGGTTAGTACTCTGGCGACGTCGTACGCCAGAGGGGAGGAGCAAGAGCAGACGTGACAGGATCTCACAAAAGGAGATATAGGACTCTTTTGTGAAATTCTGAAACAAAGTTGTTTTAAATTTGTAAATTTCCACATATAAACAGCTTAATTTAAACATAATTAAAAATGCTTTAAAAAGAAATGTCATACTTGCTTCCAGCATAGTTTGCCATTTCCCCTCAACACCAATAAATACTTGATGGCTTACAGGGAGTTTTAGCCATTTGCTTCTTAGTGGCACTGGCACAGGTTTTCTGGCGTCTTGGATTAGATTTTAGTGGGGTTTTGGTAGCCCTAAAAAATGAATGCAAGTGTAATATAACGTCCAGCATTTTCTACACCTATTTGTAAGGCAACCTAAACACAATCTAATTTCTACCAAACTTTAAATCAAAAATCTAAATTAAGACTGTCACAGGAAAAGGGTCTGATCTTTTGCAGCGATTTGGTGAGGGGGATCTCTCAATTAAGAATGCAGAAGGAGACCTTAAGTCCTCATGCACCAGGGATAAGCCATGTGAGAGACCAAGATGATTCTCTGCAATAAAATATTGGACACCATGCCAATTGTTTATATAATTAGAATACCTTTCTCAAATACAATGATCAAGAATAAGGAGTTGGCTTACGTTGTGAAGGGTTGTCCTCACAGTCATTACTTGGTGGCATGTACTGAAATGTGGCCTTTTTCTTCTTGGTAGCGGTGGCGCTGGTTCTCTGGTCTGTCGGGGCATATTTTGGTTGGGGCTTCAGTGTTTTCCACAAGTACATAGAGTAGGCAGCTAAATAGAAAAAGTAAGCAGCCAGGTGCCCCTGGGCCTGGGGGATCCAAGGTTGTTTGGCCCCCTGGGTGCTACATTTTTTTACCTCCCCTGATTGGAAAGATTAGTTGTGGTATTGTGTAGAAAAGACATGACTTTACAATTTAAAGTGACTGAAAATGTATGAATTCATTGTATTGTTAGTTGTTTTGAATATTGTCTATGTCTAGGCCTATATGATCCAGACTTTTTTCTAAGTAAGAGAACATTGGAGAACATTGGACTTCCGGCGCCGACAGAGATGGCAGCCTCGCGTCACGTTCTCAGGAAACTATGCAGTATTTAGTTTTTTCATGTATTACTTCTTACATTGTTACCCCGGGAAATATTAAGTTTTATTACAAACAACCGGGAGGAACTATTGGTTATAAGAGCAACGTCAACTTACCAACATTACGACCAGGAATACGACTTTCCCGAAGCGGATTCTCTGTTTGGTACCCCAACTAGGACAATAGACTAGATCCCAGCCGGCGATTCAAAACAACGGCGGCGCCGGAGAAGGGGGAAACGCGGCGGTCTTCTGGTCAAGCTACGTAGACGGGCGCATCGTGCACCTCTCCCGAGTATTTTACTCGCCAATGTCCAGTCTCTGGACAACAAAGTGGATGAAATAAGAGCAAGGATTGCCTTCCAGAGAGACATCCAGACTGCAACGTTCTTTGCTTCATGGAAACATGGCTCACTCAGGACACGCTATCTGAGTCGGTACAGCCACCTGGTTTCTCCATGCATCGCGCCGACAGAAACAAACATCTATCTGGTAAGAAGAAGGGCGGGGGTGTGTGTCTTATGATTAACGAGAAGTGGTGTGATCATAACAACATACAGGAACTCAAGTCCTTTTGTTCACCTGACATAGAATTCCTTACAATCAAATGCCGACCGCATTATCTACCAAGAGAATTCTCCTTGATTATAATCACAGCCGTGTATATCCCCCCTCAAGCTGACACATCGACGGCACTGAAAGAAATCCATTGGACTCTATGTAAATTGGAAACCACATATCCTGAGGCAGCATTTATTGTGGTTGGGGATTTTAATAAGGCTAATTTGAAAACAAGGCTCCCGAAATTTTATCAGCATATCGAATGTGCCACCCAGGCTGGTAAAATCCTGGATCATTGTTATTCTAACTTCCGTGATTCATACAAGGCCATTCTCCGCCCTCCTTTCGGCAAGTCTGACCATGACTCCATTTTGTTGCTCCCAGCCTACAAACCGAAACTAAAACAGGAAACGCCCGTTCTCAGGTCTGTTCAACGCTGGTCCGACCAATCTGATTCCATGCTGCAAGATTGCTTCGAGCACGTGGACTGGGATATGTTCCGGATAGCATCTGACAACAACATTGATGTAAACGCTGATTCGGTGAGCGAGTTTATTAGCAAGTGCATTGGTGATGTTGTACCCATAGCAACTATTAAAACCTTCCCCAACCAGAAACTGTGGATTGATGGCAGCATTCGCGCAAAACTGAAAGCGTGAACCACTGCTTTTAACCAGTGTAAGGCGACCGGAAACATGACTGAATACACACAGTGTAGCTATTCCCTCCGCAAGGCAATCAAACAAGCTAAGCGTCAATATAGACAAAGTAGAGTCACAATTCAACGGCTCAGACACGAGAGGAATGTGGCAGGGTCTACAGTCAATCACGGACTACAAAAAGAAAACCAACCCCGTTGCGGACCACGACGTCCTGCTCCCAGACAAACTAAACAACTTCTTTGCTCGCTTTGAGGACAATACAGTGCCACCAACACGGCCAGCTACCAAAACCTGCGGGCTCTCCTTAATCGCAGCCAACGTGAGGAAAACACTTAAATGTTTTAACCCTCGCAAGGCTGCTGGCCCAGATGGCATCCCTGGCCGAGCATGCGCAGACTAGCTGGCTGGTGTGTTTACGGACATATTCAATCAGTCCCTATCCCAGTCTGCTGTTCCCACATGCTTCAAGAGGGCCACCATTGTTCCTGTTCCCAAGAAAGCTAAGGTAACTGAGCTAAATGACTATCGCCCCGTCATCATGAAGTGCTTTGAGAGACTAGTCAAGGATCATATCACCTCCATCCTGCCAGACACCCTGGACCCACTCCAATTTGCTTACCGTCCCAATATGTCCACAGACAACACAATTGCAATCACACTGCATACTGCCCTAACCCATCTGGACAAGAGGAATACCTATCTAAGAATGCTGTTCATCGACTACAGCTCAGCATTTAACACCATAGTACCCTCCAAGCTCGTAATTAAGCTCGAGACCCTAGGCCTCAACCCAGCCCTGTGCAACTGGGTCCTGGACTTCCTGACGGGCAGGCCCCAGGTGGTGAGGGTAGGAAACAACATCTCCACCCCGCTGATCCTCAACACTGGGGCCCCACAAGGGTGCATTCTCAGCCCTCTCCTGTACTCCCTGTTCACCCATGACTGCGTGGCCAAGCACGCATCCAACTCAATCATCAAGTTTGCTGACGACACTACAGTGGTAGGCTTGATTAACAACAACGACGAGACGGCCTACAGGGAGGAGGTGAGGGCCCTCAGAGTGTGGTGTCAGGAAAATTACCTCTCACTCAACGTCAACAAAACAAAGGAGATGATCGTGGACTTCAGGAAACAAGAGAGGGAGAGTTTTAAGTTCCTCGGCGTACACATCACGGACAAACTGAAATGGTCCACCCACACAGACAGCGTGGCTGAAGAAATTTGGCTTGTCACCAAAAACACTCACAAACTTCTACCGATGCACAATCGAGAGCATCCTGTCGGGCTGTATCACCGCCTGGTACGGCAACTGCTCCGCCCACAACCGTAAGGCTCTCCAGAGGGTAGTGAGGACTGCACAACGCATCACCGGGGGTAAACTACCTGCCCTCCAGGACACCTACACCACCCGTTGTCACAAGAAGGCCAAAAAGATCATCAAGGACAACAACCACCCGAGCCACTGCCTGTTCACCCCGCTATCATCCAGAAGGCGAGGTCAGTACAGGTGCATCAAAGCTGGGACCGAGAGACTGAAAAACAGCTTCTATCTCAAGGCCATCAGACTGTTAAACAGCCATCACTAACATTGAGTGGCTGCTGCCAACATACTGACTTAAATCTCTAGCCACTTTAAATAATAGGAATTGGGTGTAACAAATGTATCACTAGCCACTTTAAACAATTTTGTATATAATGTTTACATATCCGACATTACTCATATCAAATGTATACACTGTACTCTAAACCATCTACTGAATCTTGCCTACGCCATCGCTCATCCATATATTTATATGTACATACTCGTATTCATTCCTTTACTCTTGTGTGTATAAGATAGTTGTGAATTTGTTAGATTACTTGTTAGATACTACTGCATGGTCGGAACTAGAAGCACAAGCATTTCGCTACACTTGCATTAACATCTGCTAACCATGTGTATGTGACAAATAAAAATTTGATTTGATTTCAGACTTTAACCTGTCTTCTCTTGGGATTAAAGTAAGTAAATAGCCTACATTATCTTGAAATGTAAATTTAAAGGTTTAGTTTTTCCAGGTTTCAGTTTCACATTTATTTCAGGTTTTTGCTATCAAAAGCACACTACTAGAAAAACAACAAAAATGTATGTTCTAAGTCCACAACAATGCTTAACCTGTTCACACAAACCAACAAACGAGTGTGGTCATTCTACAGTGGTCCCTGCAGCTTATGCTCACACCGGTGTGATTAGAACGCTTTTTTAAAACGTCCAGTTTCGATTGACGCAACAGTCAACATTTGAGCTGGCCACACTGGTTTTTCACAGAAACATTTTGCAAAAACTGTAACTTCCCTCTAATCCTTTCTGACCGCCCGCGAGCCGCCAGCAGGTTGTCTAGTCGTATAGACATGTCGATAAGCTCGTCGAGGGAGAGGGTAGCGTCCCGACAAGCTAGCTCCCTGTGGACGTCCTCCCGGAGACTACATCGGTAGTGGTCCATCGGGGCCCTGTTGTTCCACCCCACTCCAGCGGCCAAGGTCCGAAACTCCAGCACGAAGTCCTGCGCGCTCCTCGTCTCCTGTATAAGGTGAAACAGCCATTCACCCGCCGCTCGGCCCTCTGGTGGGTGGTCGAACACGGCCCGGAACCGGCGGGCGAACTCTGACGGCTCGACCCGTCAGACAGGAGACGAGGACGCTCACGCTCTCCTCACCAGAGGGAGTCGGGCGAACGGTAGCCAGGTATAGCTCTAACTGGAGCAAGAACCCCTTGCACCCAGCCGCCGTCCCATCGTACTCTCTTGGGGGCGCTAGACGAAGCGAGCTGGATCCGGACGCCGCCGGAGGAGTATGTTGAGGAGGTGCTGGGGTCGAGGTAAGGAGACCACTCCTCTCCCATCGGTCCATTCTCTCCATCATCTGGTCCATCGCTGACTCGATTCGGTGGAGGATGGTCGTGTGATGGAGGACACGCTCCTCCATAGATGGGAGAGGGGGAGCAGCTGCTCCTGCTGACTCCATGAGGTTTTGGTGCAGGCTTCTGTCACAACAGCTAGGATTGGTGGGTGCGGAGTCAGGCGCAGAGAGCAGAGTAGCAGGAAACCGACTTTAATGCGGTGTGCAAAATGTCCAACGCCAAAACAAATAGGCGAACTATACAGAAGAGCGGCCCAAAACAGGACCACCAAACTCATCAAACGAACACATACACCAACTAACAGAAAACAAGCCCGCAAAAGGAGGCGGGCCTAACCGGCTTAAATAGCCCTAACAACAAACACAAACAAGGTACAGGTGCAATCAATACAGAAAAATCTACGGAAAGGAAAAAGAGGGTCGGTGGCAGCTAGTAGGCCGGTGACGACCGCCAAACGCCGCCCAAACAGGCAGAGGAGCCACCTTCGGTGGAAGTCGTGACATAGTGCTAACTGAGGAAAGATTGATGTAACACAAGCGGTCATATTTAGAGAACTCTCGGCTGACAGAAACCACAATATGAATTAGCTAATAGCAATTGCTATTTATAATTCATCACATCACGGGTGAGCTCAAAATTGATTGAAATAATTGAGTAAAACACAATTTTATTGGTCACATACACATGGTTAGCAGATGTTACTGTGAGTGTAGTGAAATGCTTGTGCTTCTAGTTCCGACAGTGCAGCAATATCTAACAAGTAATCTAACAATTCCACAACAACTACCTAATACACACAATCTAAGTAAAGGAATGGAATAAGAATATATACATATAAATATATGGATAAGCAATGACAGAGCGGCATAGGCAAGATGCAATAGATGGTATAAAATACAGTATATACATATGAGATGAGTAATGCAAGATATGTAAACTTTATTAAAGTGGCATTATTAAAGTGACTAGTGATCCATTTATTAAAGCGGCCAATGATTTCACGTCTGTATGTAGGCAGCAGCCTCACTGTGTTAGTGATGGCTGTTTAACAGTCTGATGTCCTAGAGATAGAAGCTATTTTTCAGTCTCAGCTTTGATGCACCTGTACTGACCTCGCCTTCTGGATGGTAGTGGGGTGAACAGGCAATGGCTCAGGTGGTTGATGTCGATGATCTTTTTGGCCTTCCTGTGACATCGGGTGCTGTAGGTATCCTGGAGGGCATGTAGTTTGCCCTCGGTGATGCGTTGTGCAGACCACCCTCTGGAGAGCCCTGTGGTTATGGGCGGTGCAGTTGCCGTACCAGGTGGTGATGCAGCCCGAAAAGATGCTCTCAATTGTTTATCTGTAAAGGTTTGTGAGGGTTTTAGGTGACAAGCCAAATTTCTTCAGCTTCCTGAGGTTGAAGAGGTGCTGTTGCGCCTTCTCTCCACCCTGTCCGTGTGGCTGGACCATTTCAGTTTGTCCGTGATGTGTATGCCGAGGAACTTAAAACGTTCCACCTTCTCCACTGCTGTCCCATCGATGTGGATAGGGGGGTGCTCCCTCTGCTGTTTCCTGAAGTCCACGATTATCTCCTTTGTTTTCTTGAGTTTGAGTGAGAAGTTGTTTCCCTGACACAACACTCTGAGTGATCTCACCTCCTCCCTTTAGGCTGTCTCGTCGTTGTTGTTAATCAGGCCTACTACTGTTGTGTCGTCTGCAAACTTGATGATTGAGTTGGAGGCGTGCATGGCCACGCAGTCATGGGTGAACAGGAAGTGCAGGAGGGGGCTGAGCATGCACCCTTGTGGGGCCCCAGTGTTGAGGATCAGCGAAGTGGAGATGTTGTTTCCAATCTTCACCACCTGGGGCGGCCCGTCAGGAAGTCTAGGACCCAATTGCACAGGGCGGGGTTGAGGCTCAGGGCCTCAAGCTTAATTATGAGCTTGGAGGGTACTATGGTGTTGAATGCTGAGCTGTATGAACAGCAGTCTTACATAGCTATTCCTCTTGTACAGTTGGGATAGGGCAGTGTGCAGTGTGATGGCGATTGCATCGTCTGTGGACCTATTGGGGCGGTAGGCAAATTGAAGTGGGTCTTGGGTGACAGGTAAGGTGGAGGTGCTAGGATCCTTGACTAGTCTCTCAAAGCTCATCATGATGACAGAAGTGAGTGCTACGGGGCGATAGTCAATTAGTTCAGTTACCTTTGCCTTCTTGGGTACAGGAACAATGGTGGCCATCTTGAAGCATGTGGGATAGCAGACTGGGATAGGGAGAGAAGCAAGTTTGTCTGGAAGCAAGACGTTGGTGTCAGTGACGTGGCTGTTTTTTTTTGTAGTTCGTGATTGTCTGTAGACCCTGTCACACACGTCTCGTGTCTAAGCCATTGAATTGCGACTCCACTTTGTTTCTATACTTACATTACGCTTGTTTGATAGCCTTGCGGAGGAAATAACTACACTGTTTGTATTCGGCCATATTCCCAGTCAACTTTCCATGGTTAAATGCGGTGGTTTGCGCTTTCAGTTTTGCGCGAATGCCACCATCTCCCAACGGTTTCTGGTTAGGGTAGGTTTTAATAGTCACAGTGGGCACACCATCTCCTATGCACTTCCTTATAAACTCACTCACCGAATCAGCATATAAATCAATATTATTCTCTGAGGCTACCCGGAACATGTCCCAGTCCGCATGATCAAAACAATCTTGAAGCGTGAATTCCGATTGGTCAGACCAGCGTTGAATAGTCCTTGTTACAGGTACATCCTGTTTGAGTTTCTGCCTTTAGGAAGGGAGGAGCAAAATGGAGTCGTGGTCAGATTTGCCGAAGGGAGGGCAGGGGAGGGCCTTGTATGCATCGCGGAAGTTAGAATAGCAGTGATCCAGAGTTTTGCCAGCACAAGTGCTACAATCAATATGCGGATAGAATTTAGGTAGCCTTGTTCTCAAATTTGCTTTGTTAAAATCCCCAGCTACAATAAATGCAGCCTCAGGAAATATGGTTTCCAGTTTGCATAAAGTCCAGTGAAGTTCCTTGAGGGCTGTCGTGGTATCGGCTTGATGGGGGATATACACGGCTGTGACAATAACCGACGAGAATTGTCTTGGGAGATAATACGGTCGGCATTTGATTGTGTGGAATTCTAAGTCAGGTGAACAAAAGGACTTGAGTTCCTGTATGTTGTTACAATTACACAATGAGTCATAAATCATGAAACATACACCCCCGCCATTCTTCTTCCCGGAGAGATGTTTATTTCTGTCGGTCCGACGCACAAAGAATCCCAGTGGCTCTACCGACTCCAACAGCATATCCTGAGAAAGCCATGTTTCCGTGAAACAGAGTATGTTACAATCCCTGATATCTCTCTGGAAAGTAACCCTTGCCCTAATTTCGTCTACCTTGTTATCTAGAGACTGGACATTAGCGAGTAATATACTCGGAAGCGGTAGGTGGTGTGCTCACTTCCGAAGTCTGACTAGAAGGCCGCTCCCTCTACCTTATCTGCTGCGACGTTGTTTTGGGTCAACCTCTGGAATCCGTTCCAATGCCTTGGTTGGCTCGGACAAAGGATCCGCTTCGAAATACTGCAAAGTTTTCTAAGGACTAGAAGCGAGGCGACCTTCTCTGTCGGCGCCATCTATATATGCTTTCTAGAAATCGAAAGTAATCCAACGATGGGTAGTTTGTGCGCGCTGCCATGTTAGTTTTTTCGCGTCAACCAAAGATAATAAGAGGAGACAAGATGAGTTCGGTCTGTTTGCAGTATGCATGTTAAAGGGTGTGTGTCATTTACGATCATTCACTTCCCTTCATTCACTTCCGGAAGTTTATTCGAAAGAAGAGTGAACCATTCCTTCACCTCATTATAACATCTTTGGTCTAACAGACATTTACGTGACACCCAGAATGCATTCTATAATGTCAACAAACATGGTGCCACACATAGCTGGCAAATAGCTCATTATAATCAGTACAACATGATATACAGATATACAGAAAATATGGCACTTACTTTGATAGGAACGCACACATGTCCAAAGTTATTATTTGTAAGGAAAACAACAATGCAACAATGCGAGCGCCAGCCAGAAAATGTGCCAGTTCATGCAAGACTGCGCAAATGTCTGCATACTTGATGTGCAGAGAAAATGGGGAAGGGCTTTTCTCAAAGAGGGAAGTTTGTCCGGCTCAGTAAAGCCTCAAACATAAATCGTCCGCAACACTAAAATGGGCTACACACCTCAATTCAAACTGTTAGAAAATACAACTTGAAATTGACGAGTTGAAACATAGTCATTAGATAATTAGCAGGCAGCACGTGTTAACTGTCCTGTTGCGTAACAATCACATTTTGGAACAGTGAGTGCATTCTGACATCACGTGCATAAAACTACTCACGCTGGAACGACCATTAGAGATATTTGGAACTCATGTGTGAAAAGGTTAAACCACATCAGGAGAACACTTGAGGTCAGGGAAAAATTATTTATTTTGGGTGTTACCCTTTAATTCAAGTGTGTACCTATTGTAGCAAGATGCTTTTTAACTGTGTTTTTGTAGCGCATGTGATGGTAGAGTTTGCAAAACAAATATCCATTTGATTGATGATGATAATAATCATAATATCATTCTGCCAGGTAAGCATAGGCTACTTTGTAGTTAACATTTAATTAAGAAGGTTTTTGGGAAAGCCTTTACATATACCAGAACACTTGTTTTCATTAGCATCATCACTAACAGCTACACAAAGTGGTGGACGCATGCAGCGCACACACACACAGACGGGCATTCTTGTTCCCTTTTCAGAAAGTTGTAGGAAATACGAAACACTGATGCATTCTGTTCATGTCTTATGATAAACTTGCGCAAATTAATTAATTTACAATACTTTTAGTTGATTCCCTACTAATATTTTGGAATATTGTCAAATTCCGTTTTAATGCCTGGATTCTGTGAGGGCCCTAATGATCATATTTGGACCAGAAATAGGCTCTCCACCACCTATTTTCCTGCAGTGATGATTCAAATAAAATAAAATAGTATTTGTCACATGCGCCACATGCAATGCAAATAGTCCGGGTTGCCATTTGATTAGCTGTTCAGGAGTTTTAGGGCTTGGGGGAAGAAGCTGTTTAGAAGCCACTTGGACCTTGACTTGGCGCTCCGGTACCGCTTGCTGTGCGGTAGCAGAGAGAACAGACTATGACTAAGGTGGCTGGAGTCTTTGAAAATTTTTAGGGCCTTCCTCTGACACTGCCTGGTATAGAGGTCCTGGATGGCAGGAAGCTTGACCCCAGTGATGTACTGGGCCGTGCGCACTACCCTCTGTAGTGCCTTGCGGTCAGAGGCCGAGCAGTTGCCAACCCATCAGGATGCTCTCGATGGTGCAGCTGTAAAACTTTCTGAGGATCTGAGGACCCATGCCAAATCTTTTCAGTCTCCTGAGGGGAAAAAGGTTTTGGCGTGCCCTCTTCACGACTGTCTTCATGTGCTTGGACCATGTTAGTTTGTTGGTGATGTGGACGCCAAGGTACTTGATGCTCTCAACCTGCTCCACTACAGCCCCGTCGATGAGAATGGGGGCGTGCTCGATCCTCATTTTCCTGTAGTCCACGATCATCTCTTTTTTCTTGATCACGTTGAGGGAGAGGTTGTTGACCTTGAACCAAACGTTCAGGTCTCTGACCTCCTCCCTATAGGCTGTCTCATCGTTGTTGGTGATCAGGCCTACCACCGTTGTGTCATCAGCTAACTTAATGATGGTGTTGGATTCGTGCCTGGCCGTGTAGTCATGAGTGAACAGGGAGTACAGGAGGGGACTGAGCACGCACCCCTGAGGGGCCCCCGTGTTGAGGATCAGCGTGGCGGATGTGTTGTTACCTACCCTTACCACCTGGGGGCGGCCCATCAGGAAGTCCAGGATCCAGTTTCAGAGGGAGATGTTTCATCCCAGGGTCCTTAGCTTAGTAATGAGCTTTGAGGGCACTATGGCGTTGAACGCTGAGCTGTAGTCAATAAATAGCATTCTCACATAGGTGTTCCTTTTGACCAGGTGTGAAAGGGCAGTGTGGAGTGCAGTAGAGATTGCATCATCTGTGGATCTGTTGGTGCGGTATGCAAATTGGAGTGGGTCTAGGGTTTCTGGGATAATGGTGTTGATGTGAGCCATGACCAGCCTTTCAAAGCATTTCATGGCTACAGAGGTGAGTGCTATGGGTCGGAAGTCATTTAGACAGGTTACCTTAGTGTTCTTGAGCACAGGGACTATGGTGGTCTGCTTGAAACATGTTGGTATTACAGACTCAGACAGGGAGAGGTTGAAAATGTCAGTGAAGACCGTTTCTAGTTCAGAATCTTCATCGAATGTTTAGTTTATAATTCATAATTTATCTGCAGATAATAGCCCAAAAGCCTAGGCCTACCAGTAGCCTATGCAAATTAGGGGGCCAAATGAACAGCTCTTTCACCGATGCGATTCGGTAGGCTACACTGACTGACAAGACGTCACTCACATTATCATCACTGTCTGGCAAGCTCCGACATCCTAGGAAAGGAAACCTAGGGAATCCTTTGGTTTACTTGTCCCAATGCGATTCCATGGACATAGTGTCTTCACAAATTATTCATACCTCTTGACTTAATCCACATTTTGTTGTGTCACAGCCTGAATTCAAAATTGATTAAATTCACACACAATACCCCATAATGACAACATGAAAACATGTTTAATTTTTTTTTTGCAAATGTATTGAACATGAAATACTCATTTACATAAGTATTCAAACCCCTGAGTTAATACATGTTAGAATCACAATTGGCAGCATTTATGTAACGTCTGCGTCCAACTCACACTCCCAAACACAGCCCACTTTCCAGCTCACTCTCCAGATCCAAATCACTGGAATTCTAATCACCTGTTCACACACCTGCATGTCATCATCCCACACTATTTAGTTCAGTTCCTTGCACTCCATCACTGTGAGGTATTGTTTGTTTTTGACACACTTTTTTGGAGCTTTGTTTTTTCCCGTCCTTCTCGCCTCCCGTGTATGATAGTTTTTGCCTGACTCACTCGCGACGCCTTTTGCCTATTCCCTGCCTCTACTGTTGCCATTTTTTGACCTACCATGTATGACCTTCTGTCTGCCCCTGGACCCAGCTACCTGCCTCCTCCTATGGTCCCTTGCATTAAACATCTTCTGAGCTTGAAACTAGCTCTCTGTCTCCCTCTTGTTCATTACAGAATACCTCACCAAAAACAACGGATGGATTCAGCGGAGCTGCAGCTATGTCTAGCCTGACAGGAGGAACGGATTGATGTACTCTGCGACCTCCTTCGCCAGTCCATTCCTGCTTCACCAATATCACAGCCTCCTCTTGTTCATTCTCCCCTATATCCATGCCTAATCAAAACGACAGCTCCCCAGTGAAATGTCAAGGATTTATCATGCAGTGTAACCTGTATATAGACCATCACCCCGCTGACTTCACCTCTGACAAAGACTGGGTGGACTTCCTCTCCCTACTCACAGGCAAAGCTCTGGATTGGGTCACAGCCCTGTGGACCACTCAAAGTTCTGATCTGTCCTCTGAATCACGTTTCCATGCCCTCTTCAAGCAGGTGTTCGACCATTTAGTTTCAGGTTGTCAGGTTATGTGAGCTGCGACAGGGCCGTTGCTCCACCACTGAGTATGCCCTTGAGTTCCGCACCATGACTGCCGGCAGTGGATGGACTGAACCAGCTCTCCTTACAGTCTACCGTAGGGGTCTTAATCGGGAGTTACAGACCGAACTGGCCTGCAGAGGAGATTTAACGGACCTAAACCAATACATCTGGAGGACCATACCTACTGGTGGACCGCAGCCCTATACAGTCGCCCATTGCCTGCGAATCTTCCACGCCCTTCTTTCGTCCACCATGGCCCAATAGCCCCAAACCCATGCAACTCGGCCATGCCCCTCTCACGCCGGCCGAGAGACAATGGAGGTTACGTGAAAACCTGTGGCTCTATTGTGGAGAAAGTAACCACCTACTGTCCGATTTCCCCAATTTCAATAGGCAGTTTGGTATCGCGGCTCTTCTTTCTGCTAATGGGGTCACTCAGTTTGTGGAGGGACTAGTGGACGTCAATTTTATTGACGAACAATTGGTACAACAGTTAAGAGTCAAACTAATCCCTTTAGGATTGAATTAATGCGCTGGACGGACAACCTCTCGGAACTGGTCTTGTGACTCGCATGACTGAAAGTATCACCCTTAATATTGGCTTCCTTCACTTTGAAGTAATTCAGTTATTGGTGTTGTCTTCACCTAAAGAACCCCTCTACCTCGGTCACCCCTGGCTAATCCTTCACAACCCTGCCATCTCCTGGCGACAAGGGGAACTGCTGTCATGGTCTCCGGCCTGTTTTAAGAACTGCTTCAGTCTACCCTGCCGAGTCTGCCATTCCAACCCACATCCCACCTGTATATGCCCAGTTTCTGAGTGTCTTCAGCAAGAAAAAGGCGTCTATTTTGCCCCCTCATCGTCCGGGGGACTGCGCGATTGACCTCCTTCCTGGGGCATCGCCCCCTAAGGGTCGGATCTACCCCTTGTCCATCCTAGAGAATGACGCTATGGACACCTATATGAAAGAGGCCCTCGACATGGGATTCATCCGTCCATCCACGTCTCCGGCAACATTCAGTTTCTTTGATGTGAAGAAAAAGGATGGTATTCTCCGTTCCTGCATAGATTACCGACCCCTCAAGAATCGCTTCCCTCTTCCTCTGATTCCGGCAACACTAGATCAAGTTGGTCAGGCTACCATATACTCCAAACTGGACCTATGTAGTGCTTACAACCTGGTCCGTATCCGAAGTGGGGATGAGTGGAAGACGGCGTTCATCACCGCTAGGGGTCACTACGAATACCTGGTTATACCCTACGGTCTCAACAATGCTCCCGCAGTCTTCCAGTCCTTCATGAATAAAATTTTCTAGGACATGATCAACCAGTTCATCACCGTGTACATTGGCGATATCTTGATCTACTCTCACTCCCTTGCAGAACACGTAGAGCATGTGCAACAGGTCCTCCAACGACTACAGGACCACCAGCTTTATGTCAAGGCTAAGAAGAGCTCCTTTCACGTTAGTACGATAACCTTCCTATGACTCGTGCTGACACCAGGAGGGGTCAACATGGACGAAGGCAAAGTCACGGCCGTGCTTAACTGGCCCAAACCTACCACCATAAAGGAACTACAACGGTTCCTAGGGTTCTCCAACTACTACCGCCGGTTCATCCGAAACGGCAGCAGCACAACCGCTCCTCTCTCAGCTCTCACCAGCCCAAAAAACAGCTCCAATGGACCGACACCGCCCTTACTGCATTTGAGATCTTGAAATGCCTCTTCACCTCTGCACCCATCCTTAGGCAGCCAAATCCTACCCTTCCTTTTGTTCTGGAGGTGGATGCTTCCGAGGTCGGCGTAGGAGCGGTTCTCTCTCAGCAGGTCAGGACACCTCCCAAATTACGCTTCTTTTCCAAGAAACTGTCACCCGCTGAGAGGAACTATGATGTCGGGAACTGAGAGAAAGTGGCGCCACTGGTTAGAGGGAGCTCATCACCCATTCCTTGTCCTTACCGACCACCACAATTTGGAGTACTTAAGAAGTGCTAAGAGGCTCAACCCCAGACAGGCTCGCTGTGCACTCTTCTTCACCTGCTTCAACTTCACCGTCAGCTATCTGCCCGGCAAGAAAAATGTGAAGGCCAACTACCTACCGGTAAGCTTGTGCCTTTACCTACACCACACAGACTATGGTCTCACATCGCCATGGATTTCCTCACGGATCTTGCCGGACTCTTCGGGCTTCACAACTATCTTAGCTACAGTATGCATATCTTCCTGGCATACTACATTTTTGGACTCACGGTTGTGCTGTGCTCACTTGAACAGGAATGTGGCGTGGCGGTCCTTCTTGTAGGAAAATCATGTAACTTTGTCATCAAAGTCTGGCATTCTCTGGATTGATGGTGCTTTCAAGACAACTAGGAACTCTGGAAAAAAAACAAGGTTGAATCACAACGTATGTGATCTTCAGGTCGGAGCTCTAGAAAGAGGCCCAAGTTCCTGACTTAGAATTCCGAGTTGGCTGACCGTTCAAAACGTATTCTCTCAGTCGGAGTTCCCAGTTGTCTTGAACTCAGTGAAGTCTGAGATTTCCCAGTTACCAGTTGTTTTGAACGCAGCAGAAGTCATGCTGGATTGACAGCATGGCCTAGGTATTCAACCTTTTTCTGGCTCATGGTGTTGCATGTGAAAGTTTATCCTTTTAAGCTTGGAGTAATAGCCCCTTAAACCCAGACTTGGACCACACACCCTCTCCACCAAATAGCAGGGGAAGCAAAATAGTGACTGCTTTGCAACGATTGCAGTTAGCCACTGATTACTTCCAAACCACTCATTGTTGAATTAGCTAGCAGTGCATAAGTAACGTACCTCCTCAAAGACAATAAGCTAGTTAACTAAATACTTTAGCTAGCCATATGCCTTGCTTTAACCTAACGTTACAACGTTACAGAGAGTAACGGACAGTATGATGACTTATGTTTGCAAGCCCATAAATATGTATGTTATTGTCATTCAACCAGTGGTGTAAAGTACATATTAAGTAAAAATACTTCACTATTTGTATTTTCTTTCTCCATACATTTTCCCTGACACACAAAAGTACTCGTTACATTTCGAATGCTTAGCAGGACAGGAAAATGGTCCAAACCACACATTTATCAAGAGAACATCCCTGGCATCTGGTGGACTCACTAAACACAAATGCTTTGTTTGTAAATTATGTCTGAGTGTTGGAGTGTGCCCCTGGCTATCGATTTAAAAAAATAAAAACACTAGAAAATCGTGCCGTATGGTTTGCTTGATAGGAATGTGAAATTATTTATACTTTCACTTAGCCTTTGGACCTAGACGTAGTCTGGCTTTTTTATGGCTGTTTTGGAGCAGTGGCTTCTTGTCGATATAGGACTTGTTTTACTGTGGATATAGATACCTGTACCTGTTTCCTCCAGCATCTTCACAAGGTTGATTTTCACTTTTTGCACCAAAGTATGTTCATCTCTAGGAGACAGAACGCGTCTCCTTCCTGAGCGGTATGACGGCTGCGTGGTCCCATGGTGTTTATACTTGCGTACTATTGTTTGTACAGACGAAAGTGGTACCTTCAGGCGTTTGGAAATTGCTCCCAAGGATGAACCAGACAATTTTTTTTCTGAGGTCTTGGCTGATTGGGGCGCGCAGCCAGACTCGCGCACGAGAAAACTTGTTGACATCTGAGCTACCTTGGCCATTTCCTGTACCTATTCTTCCTGCTTCCTCCAATCTCTCTGAGGCTTTATATATAGACTGTTGAGATCTAGTGGAAGCCATAGGTACTGAAATCTCGGAGCTGCTTGCCATAGAACTCAATAGGGAGACTGTCAAACAGAGCCAATGAAACAAAAAACAGTAATTCCGGATAGATTTTTCACTGGTTTTCGCCTGCTATTTCTGTTCTGTTACACTCACAGACATAATGTTAACACTTTTAGAAACTTCAGAGTGTTTCCTATCCAATAGTACTAATTATGTGCATATCCTATTTTGAGTGGGAGACATTTTACTTTGGGCACGCCAGACTCTCCAAAACCGTCACCTCGGGAACCGCTCCCTAATAAGTTAATGTCCCATTGGTAGGATAGTCTCGAACAGAGCTCATCCAGTTTATTCTCCAGTGATTAAACATTGAGCCAATAGAAAAAATGGTAATGGCGGGTTACCCACTCGCCAATGATTTCTCACAAGGCACCCTGATCTACGCCCTCTGTATTTCCTTCTTTTCTTAATGCCCATGACGGGGATTTGGACCTTGTATGGGAGCAACATTATATCCTTCGCGTTAGACTCATTATTTACCCCTCCCAGACCCCCACGACGAGTCCAGAAGGGATCTGACAGCATAGGCGGGACCTCCTTTTATGTCCAGAGGAGGCCGGAGGGGTGTCGTGGGGGACTGCCTCATCCAGGGGACCAGGAACCACCGGCCTGAGGAGAGAAACATGAAAAGGTGAGATCCGGGAAGTTAGTGGGAAGCTGTGACCTATAAGTCACCTTGTTGACCTTCCAGAGAACCTTGAACAGCCTGAAAAACTGGGGGTTCAGCCTCTTGCAGGGCAGGCGAAGTTGGAAGTTCCTGTTGGAGAGACAGACTCGATCCCCAGGATCGAACACGGGTGCCTCACTGCGGTAGCGATCCGTCTGCTCCTTCTGGCGACGGACGGCGCTCTGGAGCCTCACATGAGCATCACTCCAAACTTCCTCTACATGCCAGAACCATTCGTCCACCGTAGGGGCTTCGTTTGGCTCAGAGTCCACTGAGCCAGGGCTGGCTGATAACCCAGGACACGTGGAGGAGTTTTCCGCCCAGGGAAGGAATCAGGCCCACTCCCCCTACCGGTCCTGGCAGTGACTCCTCAGGAACCTCCCCAGCTCCTGGTTCATCCTCCGTTGGACTGAGGCCGTTACCCGGAAATGAGGCTGACCATGACCCCCAATTTCTCCATGAAAGCCCTCCAAACCTGTGACATGAATTGGGGGCCACGATCGGAGACGATGTGCTCCGGAAGGCCATAGTGCTGGAAGAACTGCTGGATACCAGAGAGAGGAATAAACTGGTATTATTTTGAGAATCTGTCCACAACCACCAGAATGGTGGTGAAACCGTCAGAGGGGGGAGATCGGTGACAAAATCAATGGACAGATGTGACCAGGCACGGGAAGGAGTCTCACTGCTGGAGCGTGCAGGGGGGGATTTAGTTTGGGCACATAATGAACATGAGCCACATCCTGCGCAAAGGCTGAGGGGCTTACATTGCCAACTTCCCTTGCTTGACTAATCATTTGGACCGATGACAAAGATGGCTTCGGGGATTCCCCCAAGGGCACAAGGCGAGGGTAAGTAGAGGGGGTTGTGTCTTTTACGAGTTTGAAATGCAGCTGATGTTGCACTTCACTAGCAATATATAAAGTCAAGACAGATAGAAAGGGAGGCAAAGCGCGATGGAAACCCATTTACAGTGGGGCAAAAAAGTATTTAGTCAGCCACCAATTGTGCAAGTTCTCCAACTTAAAAAGATGAGAGAGGCCTGTAATTTTCATCATAGGTACACTTCAACTATGACAGACGAAATGAGAAAAAGAAATCCAGAAAATCACATTGTAGGATTTTTAATTTATTTATTTGCAAATTATGGTGGAAAATAAGTATTTGGTCA